>JAVKPL010000379.1:0-14876 GCA_032173675.1 Gastrolobium villosum
CTTGCTCCATCATTTTAAACACTTGGTGAGGTAAGAGTTAGCCTTGGGATACATTGTTGGTCTCATTCTGAGTTGAGAAGGCTGTTTTGGGTGAGGGATTGAGGCTGAGTTTGTGTCATGAAGGGAAGAAGCTTCAAGTAGCTTTCTTGGTGAAGAAAGAACTCACCTTGTTACTTCATTTTCGTCCTCCCAAAAGTCAGTACCTTGGAGCTGACTTGTGAACTCCAAGAACACCATTGTTGAGCTGTTTCAAGCTTGGGGTAAGTTTCCTCATCCTTGATCATAGTTTTGTGGCTTAAAGTTGATGTCTTTGCCATGTTTAATTAGTAAACAAGAAGATAAAATGAGTATGAACCTTAAACAGATTAAAGATGCATGCTTTAACGTAATTAAGTGTTAAAAGTTGGATCTTTGGACTGGATATTCACGAAATGCAGAAACTGCATTCTGTCGTGAGATATCCGGATATTTGTCGAACAGATATCGGGATATGGTATCCGGATATTGATATCCGGATGCGGGATCCGGATATGGTATATCTGGATATCCGGATATGGTATATCCGGATATGGTCTGTATGATATCCGGATATTGCATATCCGGATATGTCCCCTGTAATATCCGGATATTCTGGGATTTCGCAGAACAGTAGCTGTGCTGTGTGAACAGTAGGCTATTGGGGGGTTTGTGGACCCTAGTTTAAGGAAGTTGAACTTCTGTAATTATTGAACTAAGTCAGAATCATATGATTAAGTGCTTATGGCTTTGTTGGAAGCCTTAAGACGTAAAACGTAAAGGAAAGACGTAGTCTTTAAAGTTGTATGCTTGTGATCCATAATTAATGATATATTATTGGTTCATAACAGATCGTGAAACTGCTGTGTTTGGACTTGAGAGTGGTTGGACTCTTGGCTTGGATAGCTAGCTTGCAAGGTAAGCTTTCGTGTCCTCGGTTTAGCCATGTTGTGGTTCCACCATGTCCCATGGGGATGTGGTTTATGCATGCTGTGTTACATGCTTTGATGTTTTGGAAATGTTGTTGAGCTATTTTATGCAATGTGCTTTTGTGATATGCATGTGATGTCCACCTATACGGTAAGCCTGAGTATGTGGTACATACAAGATGGTGAGGCTGTGGGTGAGGTGCAAGCGGTGTTCCTTGTACTTATGTGGGTATAGACGTATTCCTGCATTTCTCTGGCCAGTAGATTTTATAAACACACATGGCATGAATATCTGTTGCACTGCATAGTTTTGGAACTAATATTGTAAATACTGTTTTTGAACTTATATTGCACATGTAAGTGAGCTTGGGGTGGAAGATCCTTGAGGACCCCTTGTCTTACTGAGATTTCTTGTTTAGAGATCTCACCCCACGTTTGGGGACGCTTATTTCAGGATCAGGTAATGTTGAGGGCTCAGGTGGCAGGAGGCTAGAGCTGAGTTGATATTAATATGACATGCTGACATGCTGGATGTTGACTGCTGTTATGTTTTCCCGCTTGATTACGATATTATGTTGAGACTGTTTTTGGGCATTGTTGCCTTATTTGGTGAGCATGGGGTTTGTCCATGCCACATGGATTTGTTATTGTCTTAGTTAAAGTTGAAATTAAAGTATCAGGATTTTTGGTCCAGGCTATGTGTTGTATTCCTGTGACTTTAGATACTCACACTATTTTTATATATGAGGTATTCAGTTAGTTGTCTTGCAAATTACATACAGACAGTATTTAATGAAATTGATTAAGTAATCATGTTGGTTAAGGTTAATGACGTTATAATTGAATTAAAGAAAAAGTTATTCCGCATTTTAATTAAGCGTGGCTTAATACGATAGTATGTTAACAATCTGGGTTAACACGGGCTGTTACACATTCCATATGCACCTCATGCTCCACTCCTCCAGGCTCAACCTAACCTGAAATGATGTCCCCAAACGCGGTGTGAGATATACAAATATATCTCAGTAAACCAAGGGTACTAGAGGATCACTCCACCCCATGGCTCACTCAATGTGCAACAACAACATAGTATGAAATGCATGACATACAATATCACAACAACTAGACACAAATCCAAGAACATCCACATCAGGATTACGTTCAAGGATCCCATCATATAACTCCCAGAATCTTCCTGGTGCCTCTCCCATGGTTGAGATGACCCCATGGCAAAATCCAACTGGAACTCCTCATGAGCCCTATCCAGCGGAAGTCCTACGTTTGGATCATCCTGGTACCGCTCCCAGAGTCGACCCCACGGCAAAACCCGACCGGAATCCCCAAAGGATATCTCCAGCGTAAGTCCAAACTAACACACACCTACTGGCCATAGATCAAACAATTTACACACAACATGCTCCAAGCATGTCACACAATCAAGCAATAATGCATGAACATACATATTCACACAATGTTCAACAACACAAATTCCAACCACAACCTTCCACTAGGTTTGGTGGAGCACACAAGGGACTAAATCCCAGTTCCAAAGGTTTACTTTGACTCCGAAGCCAATACTCCACAACGTAAGCTCCAAGCTTAATCCGCTTCCACAGCGTCCGCAAGAGGCAACGTGAATAATCAACAATGACCATCAACCATATGCAACCAATCAACCAATTTCATAATGTCATAATCAAATATAACTCTCTAGGCTCAATAATCAATATCCCTCTCATTCCAATTCCACAATCCTGTTTATCAATAGAACTAAATTACCAATTCATCATTCTAGGCCTCAATACATCAACCCTTTATTACACACTACGTCTCACCTCATTTCCCCCCAAAATCACTCAATGGTTCAAATTCACAAGAGAACACCACACAAGGTTCTCAATCCAATTCAACACTCATACCCATCATATAACCATATTACAACATCATACAACAACTCACCACACCATTCTCACACAACTCAAATTCCCAATTTCATGACACTTCAATTTTTTTCTAAGTTATAAATCATCATTTTCACCTAAAATTCTCATGGCATTTCTAGCTCAAACACGTCATTCTAAGACATTATCATCTAATACAATTTTTCCATTTGAGCTCCCTATCATCACACATCAACACTTAAAGACTTGGGGTTCATACTTTTTGATCTACAAAATCAACCATAAAAATCATGTAAATATACTCACAATCAAAGCTTTACACTCCTTCAAGGCTTATCCAAGCAATGAGAGATCCAATGACTCCATGAACACCAATCTCTTCCAAAAATTCGAATCTGTCCTTGGCCAATATCTCCACAAAGAGGCGATTTCAAGGCTTGGGAGTACCACCGATGGTTTTAGAATGTGTTTTCCAATGAATTTCAACACAAAAATCAAAGGATTTGGTGGAGAGATTGATGATTTAGAGAAAGGGGAAAAACTCATGAAAATGGAGGTGGGAAGGGGCTGCATCCACGTGAAGAAAAAAGGAGGAAGGACGTGAGGGTGAGGGAAAAGTGAGGGAATTTAATTGGATTTGAGTGGGGCGGGTCTCACATGCGATTTAACTTTAATCCAAACACCAATCTCAACTACAAATCCATAATCTACGTATTTTTCTGGTTCGTGACATATTTTTGTTTCCTAAAATATTGATAAAAATTTCACGCTTATCGGTACAATTATACCGCAGTATTTTTACAACAGGAAAATCACTATTCATCAAAATTTTCAAAACTTGCCTATTCACTCAATTTTTCGTCCTGAATCCATTTCCGGCATTATTTTTATCATTCGAATCTCCTACTCCATTTTTCATGCCCCGAGTTACGTGTTTGGTAAATTACCATTTTGCCCTTTTTACATAGTGTGGCTCTAAATTTCCGGATTTTCATTAATCCTTCCCTTTCAACCCACATTATAATATATAATTTCATATTTAGATTTATGAGGTGTTATAGAAAGTCGCTGGACAAGTGGAGCATATGCAATAGGGTATATTCAAATCACATTAGCATAAGGCACCATTTTAGGTTGTCATCGGATCACACATCCAAATGAGGTGAAGGTGAAGGAGGTGTACTAGCATGGGTTGGGCCTATAATAGAATGGAAATGGAGATGTACTCCTTTTAGTGGATTCTAATAAAAGTCCAAGGGGAGGTTCGGCCTACATGGATGGCATGTACTCTAATTGTGATAAAATTCTAGTCATAGATTAAAATCTAATCGGGGAGGGTTAAAGTTTTTCAAACATACTAGTAGCCAATTTGTGGGTTGTTACACTAACTATTTCACATATTATTCGTTCATTCTTATTACAAACGAAGCTATAAACCAAGATGGGTATATTCTAGTTTCTATACTAATTACGACCTAAAGAAGTATCATCAAAAAAATTAAAGCTCTAACAATTATGACCTCAAGCATATCAAGGAATAAAAATATAAGCTTTATTATGTCAAATAAGGAATAAAATACAAATTATTAAAAACCAATACCAGTTTTGAGCTCGTCAAAACCCAATAATGTTTTATTTGTCTACCAAGTCACAAATCAACATATAAAAGAACAACAGATTCGAAAGACAATATTATTGATTTAGTTGCCAAGATAAAATTGATAATACATCTTACCCTGTTATTCTGCAACAGAGATAAAATATCTACCTCACTAACATTTCAAAGAAAGAAAATTTTCATTGTTTAATCTATGAAAATTTAAAAAAAGAAAGAAAAAAAATGAAAGTTTGAGAACGAGAGAAGGGAAGTATAAAATATAATTTTGTTCTATAGTGATTGAAAACTATGAGTTGACAGGTCTTGGTCTTTTACCAAAAACACATGAACCTACAACATGATGAAATTTAAAATAAATAAATAGGGTGTTTGTAGAACTTCAATCGCACACGAGAATAGAAGTAATACATGATGTTTATCTAGTATGGAATTTTCCAAAGGAATGTAATATTCGATCTTAATCTTCCCTTTCTCTGCAACATAGTGAATTAGATCTGCAAAAGCGAAAAAAGAAAATGATTTAAAAAAACAAAGCTAGGTTATGATATTAGAGGTTTTCAGTTGAGCACTATGGGATGGGGGATGCAAAGACAAAATGTGGGTGTGTGCGGCATTTTTGGTTTAAGAAAGAAAGAAGAGGGAAAAGTAGGGTTAACCCATTTATGTCCGCCTCAAAATTACTCAAGACCGTCGTGATATGTTTGTAATACGAGGCGATGAAAAAATTCGATATTAGACCGCAACAAAACGTAAAGCGAAGGCGGTTTCACTAAAGACGACGCAAAAAGACTAACGCAAGTTTAGTTTCTTGTAATGAGTTCTACAATAATTACCATTATAAATTGCTATTATGAATGCTTCTACTGTTAATGGCTATCACAAGAAGAAAAGTATCGTGGGAATGCATAGCTTGTATTCAGTTGGTTAGAATATCATAGACATGATTTAAATTGCTTTGCATTTGAAAAGATTGATTATCAATGTCGGCTTTTTCCAATCATTTGTTGCTTTCTGGAAAATCGGTGGTTTAATTATATTCTCCTTCACTGGAAGTTTTGTTGAGTGAAACATTGTGTTTTTTAAATTTTAAGAAACCATTTTCATGAATTGATGCAATATTATAAATGAAGTTGTTGTTGGTTTCTCTTAAAAGCCATCAAGAATAATTCATGAATTGATACACATAGAAAGATGTGTTTTTAGAGCTTATTTGGATTTTTCTTTTTTAAGCGAAAAGCTAATTTTAAGCTAAAGCCAAAAACAAAAGAGCTTAAAAAAAGCTAGAAACTATTTGGTGAGTACATAAAAAATTTATCTTAAAAACTCAAATTAAAAAATAAGTTGTTTGGTAAAATAACTCCATAAGCTATTTTTCTTATAAAAATATGATAATATATCAGTCATGATGGAATGAAGGAGATAACATATATGTCTTATACTTGGACTATAGAATGCCAAATTGTAGTAATTTGACAACTATATATATAATTACATATGAAAGAAACAACGTATAGTAGAACTTTATTTGTCGCAAATAAATGTAAGCACTATTTATTCAGTTTCATATTGTGTCTCGATATTACTGTTAATATTATATGAATGAACTGGATAAACCCCTTGGAATAGAACAGGTATCTCTTGAGTATCTGTGATGAGATCACGATCATGAGGATTCAAGGATATTGCATGTCTATTCCTAATTATATGTTCCTAGTCTAGAGACACTGAGTTTGGGGATCAGTGATCTCGAGTAAAGACTAGTACGACTTATCTACTTGTATATGGATACAAGGTAAAGACCTCATGAGCTGCAGATATGGAGATATCTTAGCTAAAGTCGTGGGTGGACCTATAAGAGTATAGCTCGCACTGAACAGACCCAAAAAGAGACTCTATGAGGAAATCTCACAGATAGTGTCATTAGAGTAATCTCTTTATGTTTGGGTGTGTCTTTCCTTAGACCAGAAGTTATTACCTAGACTGTGTTCTTGAAGGCATGTTTTGATTGTATACCTCGTCTGCCTGAAACATGGAGACTCATAGGTATACTGTTGGGCGTGTCCTTAAAGGGCACAGGGCTAGGGTAATAAGCTGAAGGAATTCGTCAAATCTCTGTGAGAGATTAGGTTATCTGTAAACCGGAGAAATCGGGATGACATTTACAGGGACTCGGGAATCTATGCATAGTAAAAGAGATCATGAGATGATCTGCCTTTAGAGTCAGTAAATTGAAGATTCCCTATTTCGAATAAAGCTTACCCTAAACCGCAGGGGTTGATACATTTCCTTACCCTAGGTTAATGGGAAGATAACCGAGACGAAGGGAAATACATATGGTAGTTATGATGGACTAGCTTTAAAGGTATTGGGCCTAATAATGTTATTAGCCCAAGAAGCTGTTTGGAAGCCCACCTAAATGGGTGGGTGGTGCATGGAGTTTAGTAATGGGCTTGGATAGTCCAAGCCATTACTAATTAATTTAATTAGTTAAATTAATAATCAAATATTTGAATTTCGAATTTTGAATTTGAAATTTGAATTTTGAAATTTGAATTTAGAATTTGAATTTCGAAATTCGAATTTTGAATTTGAAATTTGAAATTTGAAATTTGAATTTTAAAATTTGAATTTGAATTTGAATTTTGAAATTCGAATTTTGAATTTGAAATTTGAAATTTTGAATTTTGAATTTTGAATTTGAATGTTTGAACGTTTGAATTCAAGTGTTTGAATTCGAATTTGAATTGGTTTTGAAAAGTTGTTTCATAACAAAAGGATAAGACAGGATCTTATTGGAGCATATTCCTTGGATGAAGAAGCATCTTTGGAGGCTCTCCCTAGGCTGTTTGGTGCATCACTTTTAAGTGATAAGAGTGTTATCTTATCACTTAAAACAAACCTCCATTCAGATTTGGTGGTTGAGGGAATCAGTGGGTAAGTTGATTCAAATTTTGAATGCAACTGCTCAATGTATTTGGACCCTTTATAGGGCTGAATTATGCGCATGAAAACTATATACTATATGATAGTTTATGAATTTAAGTTTAAATTAATTTGAATTTAAATTCATGTGGATAAGATTGGAGGTTGTTGGCAAAGTTTGTTTTGCAACAGCTCCACCTTATCACACTGTTTCATGCACAACTTTCAAAGAAATTTGAAAGTTTGTTTTTCATTTTGAATGAATGAATTCCCTCCTCCTCTCCAAAGGGTGCGCATAAATAGACATGTTCCTCACCTTAGGTTTCATTGGAAAACCAAGCCAACTCTCCTCCTCTATGCACCATTCTGTAGGGTAGCTCAGTACACCTTTCCAAACAGGATACCTAGCCTCCACCCTCACCACTTGTGCGCATAGCAAGCCTCATTGTGGTGTTCATCTGGTGGCTTTCAAGAAAGAGTTCTTGCATCATAGACGAACGGTGGTGTGGATCACCATTAGAGGGTTTGAACCCTTCAAGCCTGACATCTCATCTCCCTGACTGATCAGGCCAAAACAAGGTAACATCATGCTGTCTTAAAGCATGAATCTATGAGTGCATGTATGTTCCGCAGTAAAATTTTTGTTTTACACCTTACATGCATCGGCCTTCAAAGGCCAGTTTACTTTCAAGTGGTATCAGAGCCCGGTTGCTTTACCATCGACGGGTGATGGTACCTTGTTTGTGAAAAGAGTCTTTCACGGTCAAAAATCTTTAAAGGGTTAAAGTTTAAATTCTGCATGTGGATTTTGAATCACAAATCCTTTAAAGTGTTAAAGTTTTTGTTTTTATGAACATGAAAATTTGATTCTGTGTTCATAAAACATTATGCATCATGGTTTAGTTTCTTTTCTTTATGAAAGTTCTAAAAGGAACACCCTTTTTGAAAGGGTAGATTCGGCCATGGAGGGTACTAAGAGTACCTTGAATGATTTCTTATTTTTCTCCATGAATTGTGTCATGTTTATATGCATGAAATTTTGTGAAAATTTATCATATAGTTACCTATATGATTCGGCCATGTAGGGATATATGGCTACATGCATGGTTTAATTTTGTTTTCTTTAAGAAAGAATTAACAAAATTTGAATTGAAATTGTTTTTAAATTCGGCCAATGAGAAATTTAAGATTATGAATCTTGATGTTATTTTGATGTTTAAATGTTAAATGTCAAAATACATGTGAAAATGTTATGTGATAATATAATGTTTGTGTTTGCAAGTTTTGAACTTTTCAGGTACAAACAGGAAGGGGATGGTCATGGTGCCCGGATTTGAATTTTTTTTGAATTTTAAATTTATGTGTAATCGCGCATTTTAATTTACAAGTATATTTGTAATTTAAATTTTGTAATTTTGTTCCTCCAAAGTGTTATGGAGTTTCTTTAATTATTTGTAATTAGAGAAATAGGCTAGTGGCGTATAGACGACAAGCGGCCGTTGCTTAAAGAAGCAAAAAGGACAAAAGCGCGAGCACCATGGCTATCTCAATATAAACTGTTTATATGTATGTATGATTAGAACGTCTAGTATGCATAAATTGGGCAAATCGCGTTTGTATGGTTATTATGTTTGTCCAATAACGACTAGTGTATACCGATAGATGTTTGACATAGGTAACGACTAGCATGATAACTTACAATATGCGTTTGATGGGACCTAATTAACCCCAAGATAAAAGGAACCCTTAAAAGGAATAAATAATTAAGCATATGATTATCTCCCACCACCAATGCTACTCAAAACTCTTCTACGTAGTGGTGCTCCACAACTCAGTTGGGACCCACTATTTCGTTGGGCTAGAGTAGTGTTTGAAGTGTAAGACACTTAGGGTGCTGGTTTAATGCTTAACTAAGACATAAGTTGCAGGCACAGCCGGACTTATGTGCTTAGGGTAATGGTGCTAGGTTGGTTGCATGAGATGCACCACTAAGTGACAAAGAGTTGTCAACCTAAAGTTAAGAGAGGGTATGAGATACTGTTGATAAAGATCAACCCTTTATTTAAATTAATCTTGCGGTCTCAGACGGAGGTTAAAATAAATAATCGCACTCTTAAACCCACTAAGGTAAAATCTAAAGTAGATTAACCCTAAGTCAAAAGGAAGGGTCATTGACTTAGATAAAATAGTGGGAGGGGCAAATTATTTCAAGTCTTTAATAATTTGCTTTTAACTACATAACCGTATATTAACTAAAACTATCTTTACATCCTTTTCAGCTTATAGTATGACTAATCCACTGTCACTGCGTTCAATACTCGATACGAATAAACTGACCGGTTCGAATTTTATGGACTGGTATCGGAACCTAAGAATAGTTCTAAGGGCCGAAAAGATTGCCTACGTTTTAGATGCTGTAATACCCGTAGCTCCACGGGAAGGGGAAGAAGGGTTTGCGGAATTTGATTTCGTAACCCATCAACAGCACTTGGATGACAATGTGATGGCAGTATGCATCATGTTGGCATCCATGTCGCCTGAACTGCAAAAGCAGCATGAGCATATGGATGCTCCCTCTATTATCGTACATCTCAAGGAGTTGTATGATATTAAAGGCAGGCATGAGAGGTATGAGGCCTCAAGAGAACTGTTCTCTTGTAGGATGACTGAGAGCATGTCTGTTGCCAGCCATGTTCTCAAGATGATCGGGCTGATTGAGAAGCTAGGAAACCTAGGCTTCATCATGGATGCCGAGCTAAGTAATGACTTAGTCCTCACCTCACTTCCACCTTCCTTCAGTCAATTCATCATGAATTACAATATGCATGGGATGCAAGTGAGCTTGCCTGAGTTGTTAAGCATGTTAACAACAGCTGAAGTGTCTATCAAGAAGGATAGGACACAGGCTCTTTTGATTGGTGGGCCTAGCAAGGCCAAGGGAAAGGGTAAGGAGCCTGCAAAAGGTGACCCCCTTAAGCCCAAAGGAAAATCCAAGAAGAAGAAGGGCAAGAAGAAGGGTAAGAAGGCACCTAAGGACAAGGGTGATGCTGAGTGCTTCCATTGTGGCAAGAAAGGCCACTGGAAGAGGAATTGTCCAGACTACCTGAACAATGTGAAGGACAAGAAGCATGGTGATGCTTCTGCCTCAGGTATTTTCATGATTGAGATAAATTATTCTTATGCTAATCCATCCTCATGGGTATTGGATACCGGATGTGGTTCTCATATCTGCAATATGTTGCAGGTACTTAGGAGCCCAAGGAGATTGGATAGAAACGAGGTGGATCTCCGCGTTGGTAATGGAGCAAGAGTTGCTGCTCATTCAGTTGGAGATGCTGACCTTATTTTGCCTACGGGCCTTTTATTGCATTTGAATAATTGTCTTTATGTTCCGCAAATTTCTAGAAACATTATTTCAATTTCTTGTTTAGAACAAGATGGATATACTTTCAGTATTAGGAATGGTACTTTTTCTATCATTTTGAATGATATGGTTTACGGTACTGCTTCTTTAATAAATGGATTGTATGTGTTGGAAATGGGAAATGAAGTGCTCAATATAGATGTGAAACGACCTAGGACGGATAATCAATCTTATCTTTGGCACTGTAGACTAGGGCACATAAATGAAACAAGATTGTCTAGGATGCATAGAGATGGATACCTGGACTCCATGGATTTGGAATCCTATGGACAGTGTGAATCTTGTCTAGCTGGGAAAATGATTCAACAAAAGCCCAAAGGGCTTGAGAGTCATAGGGCTAGTGAGTTATTAGAACTCATTCATACTGATGTATGTGGCCCAATGTCTATTGAGGCTAGAGGTGGATATTCTTATTTCATTACCTTTACAGATGACAAATCAAGATTTGGGTATATATACCTAATGAGATATAAATCTGAAGCTTTTGAAAAGTTCAAAGAGTTTAGGAATGAGGTGGAGAAACAGCGTGGCAAGATGATTAAGACATTACGATCAGATCGTGGTGGTGAATATTTGAGCCACGAGTTTCAGGGTTATCTGAGAGAAAATGGAATTCTCTACAATTTACCGCTCCTTACACACCACACCAAAACGGTGTCTCCGAAAGGAGAAACAGGACCTTGTTAGACATGGTTAGGTCTATGATGAGTGAGACTCAACTTCCAAAATCGTTTTGGGGATATGCCTTAGACACAGCGGCATACCTTCTAAATAGGGTACCGTCTAAATCTGTTCAGACCACACCATATGAGATATGGAGTGGTAAGAGACCCAACCTGAGTTACCTCAGGGTATGGGGATCGCCAGCTTATGTCAAAGCGTTGACATCAGACAAGCTTAGTGCTAAGAGTACTAAATGTCTATTTGTGGGGTATCCTAAAGGTACTAAGGGATACTACTTCTACTCCATGGAAGAACACAAAGTGTTTGTTTCAAAGAATGCTGAGTTCCTTGAGAAGGATTTGATCTCTCAAGGAGGCAGTGGGAGTAAGATTGATCTTGAAGAAGTGCAAGATCCACAAGAACAGATTGAGGAACCCGAGTCTGCTCCGCAGGCGACGTTCTCCAATGGAGAAGTAAACACACAACTCCGTAGACCTACGAGGGTCATCCATCCACCTGAAAGGTACGGGTTTGTGATTGAGAATCAGCAAACTGTTGAGGATGATGAACCAAGTAACTACGAGGAGGCGGTCAAAGATGTTGACTCCTCAAAATGGCTTGAAGCCATGGAATCTGAAATGGATTCGATGTATCAGAACAAGGTATGGACCTTGGTTCCTAAACCACAAGGAATAGTTCCTATTGGTAATAAATGGGTCTTTAAAAGAAAGACTGATGCAGATGGCAACGTTCAGACCTACAAAGCTAGGTTGGTGGCGAAAGGGTATCGTCAAAGACAAGGAGTTGACTATGATGAAACTTTTTCACCAGTTGCCATGATCAAATCTATTAGGATCATGCTTGCAATAGCAGCATACCACGACTATGAAATTTGGCAAATGGATGTCAAGACCGCCTTCTTGAATGGGTTCTTGAAGGAGGAAGTGTACATGACACAACCTGAAGGCTTTGAAAACAAAGATCAGGTGCATATGGTATGCAAACTACAAAGGTCAATATATGGGCTAAAGCAAGCATCAAGGAGTTGGAATATACGTTTTGATGAAGTCGTTAAGAGTAACGGTTTTATCAAGAACGAGGATGAACCTTGTGTTTACAGAAAGGTTAGTGGGAGTAATGTCGTCTTCCTAGTGCTTTATGTAGATGACATATTGCTAATAGGAAATGACATCCCCACATTAAAAATAACGAAAGAGTGGCTTTCAGAAAACTTTACCATGAAGGATTTGGGAGAGGCAGCCTTTATACTCGGTATAAAGATCTATAGAGATAGATCCAAGAGGCTGCTGGGTTTATCTCAATCCACGTACGTTGACAAGATGCTAAAGAGGTTTAGCATGGAAGGGTCGAAAGGGGTTTTCTTCCTGTCAGTCATGGGGTACACCTATCAAGGGCTATGTGTCCTAAGTCACAGCCTGAGAAGGATCGCATGAGTGGAATTCCATACGCTTCGGCTATTGGATCCATCATGTATGCCATGATATGTACGAGACCAGATGTCTCATATGCTTTAAGCATTACGAGCAGATACCAGTCAGACCCTGGAGAGGGTCACTGGACGGCAGTCAAAACCATCCTTAAATACTTAAGAAGAACTAAGGATGCGTTTCTGGTCTATGGTGGGGTTAATGAGTTAACAGTGAAAGGGTTCACTGATGCCAGCTTTCAGAGTGACAAAGATGACTGCAAGTCACAGTCAGGATTCGTATTCACCTTAAATGGTGGGGCAGTGTCTTGGAAAAGTTCCAAGCAGGAGACAACAGCAGACTCAACGACAGAGGCTGAATACATAGCTGCTTCAGAAGCAGCTAAGGAGGCAGTGTGGATCAAGAAGTTCATAAATGAACTAAGGGTGGTTCCAAGCGTGGATGAGCCCATACAGTTGCTTTGCGACAACACTGGAGCCATCGCGCAGTCAAAGGAACCTAGGTCTCATCAAAGATCTAAACACGTGCTCCGCAGATATCATTTGATTAGAGAAATCATTGATAGGAATGATGTAAAAATGGATTATGTTCCCACAGACGATAACCTGGCCGATTCTCTGACAAAGGCTGTTTCTCAGAGAAAACATGATAGTCATTATGAGGCTTTGGGCATACGACTTAGGTCTGATTGGCTCTAGGCCAAGTGGGAGCTTGTTAGCATATGGGTGTCCTAGAGACAATCTTTTGATTAAATAAAGGACACTAGATGTAGAACTTTATTTGTCGCAAATAAATGTAAGCACTATTTATTCAGTTTCATATTGTGTCTCGATATTACTGTTAATATTATATGAATGAACTGGATAAACCCCTTGGAATAGAACAGGTATCTCTTGAGTATCTGTGATGAGATCACGATCATGAGGATTCAAGGATATTGCATGTCTATTCCTAATTATATGTTCCTAGTCTAGAGACACTGAGTTTGGGGATCAGTGATCTCGAGTAAAGACTAGTACGACTTATCTACTTGTATATGGATACAAGGTAAAGACCTCATGAGCTGCAGATATGGAGATATCTTAGCTAAAGTCGTGGGTGGACCTATAAGAGTATAGCTCGCACTGAACAGACCCAAAAAGAGACTCTATGAGGAAATCTCACAGATAGTGTCATTAGAGTAATCTCTTTATGTTTGGTTGTGTCTTTCCTTAGACCAGAAGTTATTACCTAGACTGTGTTCTTGAAGGCATGTTTTGATTGTATACCTCGTCTGCCTGAAACATGGAGACTCATAGGTATACTGTTGGGCGTGTCCTTAAAGGGCACAGGGCTAGGGTAATAAGCTGAAGGAATTCGTCAAATCTCTGTGAGAGATTAGGTTATCTGTAAACCGGAGAAATCGGGATGACATTTACAGGGACTCGGGAATCTATGCATAGTAAAAGAGATCATGAGATGATCTGCCTTTAGAGTCAGTAAATTGAAGATTCCCTATTTCGAATAAAGCTTACCCTAAACCGCAGGGGTTGATACATTTCCTTACCCTAGGTTAATGGGAAGATAACCGAGACGAAGGGAAATACAGCTTGTTGGGCCCAAGCCCAGTTATGTCAGTAGCTAAGTTGGACCTAATGGGTCACACACTAACACCTTGTAGTTATGATGGACTAGCTTTAAAGGTATTGGGCCTAATAATGTTATTAGCCCAAGAAGCTGTTTGGAAGCCCACCTAAATGGGTGGGTGGTGCATGGAGTTACTAATTAGTAATGGGCTTGGATAGTCCAAGCCATTACTAATTAATTTAATTAGTTAAATTAATAATCAAATATTTGAATTTCGAATTTTGAATTTGAAATTTGAATTTTGAAATTTGAATTTAGAATTTGAATTTCGAAATTCGAATTTTGAATTTGAAATTTGAAATTTGAAATTTGAATTTTAAAATTTGTGTT
>JAVKPL010000380.1:0-14589 GCA_032173675.1 Gastrolobium villosum
ACTGTGGCATTGCTCCAGTATCTTCTGTTGCTCTTCTTCAGGAATGCATCTTCGCAGTAGTTGGTCGGAGCACCTCTTATAAAGCAAAGGGTCGTCCCAAAAATATTGCTTGGCTTCATGATGGAATCTCCTTCTTCCTTGGTAACTTAAATGATACGGCTCTATACCAGCAGCCAAGTAATTTGCAATATCTGCAAACCAAGGAGCATTCCTTTCAGAGATCATAAGTAATTGCTCATCAGGGAATGTTTCCTTGATCTGATCTTCTTCTTGTGAACTCCTCCTCTCTAATCGAGATAGGTGATCAGCAACCTTATTGTCACTTCCTTTCCGGTCTTTAATCTCAAGATCAAATTCTTGGAGCAATAGTACCCATCTGATCAATCTTGGTTTTGCATCCTTTTTGGCAAAGAGTTGCCTAATTGCTGAATGATCAGTGAATACTGTAACCTTGGAGCATATCAAATATGATTTGAATTTGTCACATGCAAAAACAACTGCCAACATTTCCTTCTCCGTTACTGTGTAGTTGGCCTGTGCCGGAGTAAGGGTTCTGCTAGCGTAGTACACAGTTCTGAAAATTTTATCCTTCTGTTGCCCAAGTACTGCTCCTAAGCCGAAATTGCTGGCATCACACATCAATTCGAAAGGAAGAGTCCAATCTGGGCTTTGAATGATAGGAGCGGACACCAGCCTTGACTTGAGTTCCAGGAAGGCTGTCATGCATTTTTCATCAAAATTGAACTTCCTATCTTGCTCCAGAAGTTCACATAGTGGTTTGGCAATCTTGGAAAAGTCTTTAATGAAGCGCTTGTAGAACCCAGCATGTCCTAAGAAGCTTCTGATCCCTTTCACAGTGTTCGGAGGAGCTAGCTTCTCAATTGCCTCCACTTTGGCTTTGTCCACTTCGAGGCCTTTGCTCGAGATCTTGTGTCCGAGCACAATGCCTTCTCTCACCATGAAGTGGCATTTTTCCTAGTTCAGCACTAGATTGCTCTTGACACATCTTTTCAATACTTGTTCAAGGTTATTAAGACAAGTAGAAAAAGAGCAGCCAATAACAGAAAAATCGTCCATGAAAATCTCTACTGCTTCTCCTACTAAATCAGTGAATAAGGCAAACATGCATCTTTGAAAAGTTGCGGGAGCATTACACAGTCCAAATGGCATTCTTCTGAATGCAAATGTCCCAAAAGGGCATGTAAAAGTGGTTTTGTGCTGGTCTTCTGGAGCAACCGGGATTTGGTTGTATCCCGAATACCCATCTAAGAAACAAAAGAATTATTTCCCAGCCAAGTGATCAAGCATTTGATCAATAAAAGGAAGAGGGAAATGATCCTTTCGGGTTGCATTATTCAACTTCCTATAATCTTGACAAATCCTCCACCCAGTTATCTTTTTGGTGGCTATTAACTCATGTTTGTCATTTTCAATCACAGTAATGCCACCCTTTTTTGGAACGCATTGCACAGGAGCAACCCATTTGCTATCAGAGATAGGATAAATTATACCTGCATCAAGCCATTTGATGATCTCCTTTCTTACTACCTCCTTCATATTAGGGTTCAGTCTCCTTTGATGTTCTACAGAGGAGCTATCAGGATCTTGGAGCAGAATTTTATGCATGCAAACTGCTGGGCTAATTCCCTTTATATCAGCCATTGTCCATCCAATTGCTCCTCTGTAGTCCTTGAGCTTCTGTGTGAGCTGAAATTCCTGTTCATGGGTTAGTAAAGAAGAAATAATCACAGGGAGAGTGTTTTCCTTACCCAAATAAATGTACTTCAGGTGTTCAGGCAGGGGCTTTAACTCCAAGTTCGGTGGCTGCTCTACTGAGGGCAATTTTGGTGTTTGCTCTTGCTCCGATCGGTTCAAGGATTCAAAGATCCTTTCCTTCTTCTCCCCAGTATGTACAGAACTGATTGACACCAGATACTCCTCCAATTCTTCAAAGTCTTTCATGCCTATTTCTGACTGCAAATGCTCCTGCTGTTCTTCTCTTATGATCAAATCAAGAGTTGAAATGCTGGAGCATTCCTCAGTGTTATCTTCATCAAACTTCATTGCTTTCATGACATTGAACTTTACCTCCTCCCCATTCACACTCATGGAAAGTTCGCCCTTTTTGACGTTTATGACAGCATCACCAGTAGCAAGGAATGGTCTGCCAAGAATTATTGGAACTTCTTGGTCGGCCTCGAAATCCAATATGATGAAATCGGCTGGTAGAATGAATTTATCTACTTGGACAAGGACATTCTCGATTTTTCCTTCTGGCTTAGCTATGGATCGATCTGCAAGTTGGAGAGTGACTGTGGTTGGTCTTGCTGCTCCTATGTCGAGCTGCTTGAAGATAGAAGCTGGCATCAAATTTACACTCGACCCCAGATCACAAAGTGCTCGACCAAGATAGTTCTTCCCAACTGTACATGGAATGGTAAATACTCCGGGATCCTTGAGTTTGGGAGGAATCTTAGTCAGGTACTTGCATGATTCTTCAGTGAGGGCTACAGTCTCGAACTCCTCAATCCTTCTTTTTTTTGACAAAACATCCTTCATAAATTTTGCATATGAAGGCATTTGTTCCAGAGCCTCCACCAGAGGGACATTTATGTGAAGCTGTTTCAACAAGTCTAAAAACTTGCTAAACTGCCTATCTTCATGCTGCTTTTTCAACCTCTGTGGAAAGGGAGGCTCAATGGGTTCACTCCTCCTTTTGCATGGTGGGACATAAGTTGGGATCAAAACTGGTTCCTTGTCCTTCATTGCTCCATCATCCACTCCGGATGTTGTGGCCTCGGGTGTGATTTCATCCTTCTGAACCTTCTCCTTGGGTTCTGTCTGAACTTGAGGGTCAGTAGTTCCCTCGACTTCTTCTTCCAACGGTTGGCTTGCTGATTGGCGTTTACGAGACCGTGCCACTAAATCTGGAGGTGGCAGAATTTTTCCATCTCGTAAAATCACCGCATTACAATGCTCCTGATCTTCCTGGGATGGCTTCTCTGTGTCACTAGGGAGTGTCCCTGGTTGTCTCTGTTTGAGTGCTCCAGCCAACTGACCAATTTGGGTCTCCAGGCTTCTCATGGCTGCACTGTTCTGGTTCATGTATTCCTTGACACAAGTCTCAAAGGATTGGGACTTCCCTTCACCCTTATCCCAGTTTTGATGGTTCTGCCTGGGATATGGGGGTCGATTCTGGTAGTTTCCTCCACTACCTCCAGCATTGTTCTGACTCTTCCATCCCCGGTTGTCATTGCTCCTGTAGTTATTGTCATAACCACCTGCATAACACACAGCAGCCAAATTGTTACATTCTTCAGTTTCATGAGGACCTTCACAAACGGAGCAACTTTGTCTTGATTGAGTTAAGAGAAGTTGCTCGGTTGGTCCTTTCTGTTCCATGGGCTTCCAGTTTTTTATAGTGTTCTGGAGCGAAGCCATCTGAGCTGAAAGAGCATCAGTTGAACTTAGCTCCAGAACTCCTGCCTTTTTGGGAGCATGGTCCCGTGTGGTAGGCCATTGAACATGTTTTTTTGAAAGTTTTTCTAACAACCGGTAAGTTTCCGGATAAGTAAAATCCAAAAGATCTCCCCCTGCAGCCGCATCAACAGTGGCTTTCAATGGTGGGGTTAAGCCATGATAAAACGTGTGAATAATGCCCCAATCAGAAACTCCATGATTTGGACATATTCGTATTAATTCCTTAAATCGCTCCCACGCTTCATACAGACTTTCTCCATCATACATTTGGAAAGATGCTATATCAGCCCTCACTTGGGCTTGTTTTGCTTGGGGAAAAAATCGGGTAACAAACTGCTCACATAGTTGTTCCCAACTAGTGATGGAATTCGGGGGCAATGTTCTCCTCCATTCCTTGGCTTTTCCTGCTAAGGAAAATGGGAAAAGCCTCATTCGCATACTTTCCTCCGGAATGCCATGAACTCTGAAATTATCAACTATCTCAGTGAAATTGTCCAAATGACTGTGGGGGTCTTCCATGGGCAATCCATGGAATTGACCAGCATTCATAATCATTTGGAACATTGCAGGTTTGATTTCAAAGTTCGGGACATTCAGTGGAGGAGGAACATAACCTCGTTCTGGACCATTTCTGAAGGGAGCAGCCATATCATTCAATGATGGCCCTCTTCCTCCATTCAGTCCTTCATCATTTTCATGATTATTATTATTGTTTCCATTGTTACCATTTCCACCATTATTTAAAACTTCAGCCATTGTATGATTTCTTAACCTTTGAACTCTTCTTCTGTTTCTGAAGGTTCTCTCGGGTTCTGGATCAAAAACTATTATTTCCAGTCCAAGTTCTGTAGGTTCTGTGCTCATACAATGGGAAGTGGTTAAATTCAAAAAGAAATTCAAAAATATTAACAGTGTTTCCTCTAAAACGCCATTTCTTGCCAAATGATCCCCGACAACGGCGCCAATTGCTTGGTCGAACCGCGAGCTGCTCGGGAATAATTTATGTTGTAGGAGCAAGAGCACAGAGCAATAGTCAGATTTGCCGACGGGAGCAATTTACTCTAACTGAGAGCAACCTTCTTCGACTATACGCAAGCGTACGTGTCAAGCAATATAGGGTGTTATAGCCCCAGATTTATCGTCCTCAGGGAGCAATTGTGAAGTAAGAAACGTTCAAGGAAACTTAACTTGTAAAAATAAAATACAGAAAAGCAACTATTCTCGACCAAGCTTCACAAAGAGCAATCTCTAGTCAGCTAGTTAAACAATGTTAACCATTCTGAACCTAGATGAGAGCAGTGATAACTTAGTATGATCATCGAATGTAAAAGCATCAATTTGAAGTAGTTCAAAAGTAATCAGTGAGATGAGAGTAAAATCAGTAATGTAAACACAAGTAAAATGTTGTGGAAAGAGTTGCAACAAAAGATTGATGTGGGGTTGATTTTTAAGAAGGTTAAGTAGGTATTCACGGGCTCCATATTTTCATCCCTTTGGTTAACCCTGCTTGGTAGCATATTTTATAAGTGGAATCTGCTCCTTCCTTTACTTTGCCTTAGGATAAGAAGAGAGCAAGGCCTTGCTCCCATCTTACTCCAGAGGTCTTAGAGTTACACACGAGGAAACCATGCTGCCTTCTCAAAAGAGTATGGATTCACATGGCAGTGCTCCTCATTCTGGGTGTTTCTCCCTCCTTTCTTCAGGCTAAACTACCCTAAGATCTTGAGACTGCTCCACACGCCCCTGTCAGTGTTTCATCGACCGAGTGGTCCCAGGATGAGGTTGCAGCCCAAGGGGTTTCACAGAATCAATATATTAAACCAAAGAGCAACTCAGATTTCATTTATAAAATATGTGTTCCTTACAAAGTTATCCTAAGACAAAAGGGATTACTTCTATGGAACCCTTACCTACTTAAAGAAAGTTAGCTCCTAGTGAGCATTTTTCTAAAGAAAAACAAAAGGAATAATAAAAACAATCCTAGAATGTCTGTCCCTTTTTTGGTTGTTTGCTATGTTGCTTTTATAGGGCCCTTCATTTAATCCTCACTATTCCCTTCATCAAGGGCTGTGCTTTCTCCAAATCCTCTCCAATGGTAGCTCTGCTCCTTGCCAACTCAGCTCTTCATAGGAATACTCTTCAATCGCAGCCTTGCTCCTTGCCAACGCAGCACTTGATGGAAGTGGTCCCCCTTACTTTTGGTTTCTCTTTGTGCGCAAGAATTCTGGGATCAGGGAGACATGCCCACTATTTCTGCTATAGCTGATGTGGCGGCTCCTGATTGCTTCCTTTTCTTGCTTCTGTACTGTAGCAGGGAGACACCTCCACCTTCTCTGTTGATGCTGACGTGGAGGCTGCTGATTGCTTCCTTTAATTGCTTTATGTACTGTAGCAGGCTTTATGCTCCCTTCTGCGCAGCATCCCTCTCTCTTTCCTAAATATGCAGCTCCTCTTGTTGGTGATAGTAAACTGGCCTTTGAAGGCCGATGCATGTAAGGTGTAAAACAAAAATTTTACTGCGGAACATACATGCACACATAGGTTCATGCTTTAAGACAGCATGATGTTACCTTGTTTTTGGCCTGATCAGTCAGGGAGATCAGATGTCAGGCTTGAAGGGTTCAAACCCTCTAATGGTGATCCACACCACCGTTCGTCAATGATGCAAGAACCCCTTCTTGAAAGCCACCAGATGAACACCACAGTGAGGCTTGCTATGCGCACAAGTGGTGAAGGTGGAGGCTAGGTATTCTGTTTGGAAAGGTGTAGTGAACTACCCTACAGAATGGTGCATAGATGAAGGAGAGTTGGCTAGGTTTTCTTGACAAAACCCTAAGGTGAGGAACAAGTGTTATGCGCACACCTTGATGAGAGGAAGAGGGAATTTAATTCATTCAAAATGAAAACCAACTTTCAAACACATTTTAAATTTGCGCATGGAACAGGGGAGGATAAGGTGGAGCTGTTGCAAAACCAATTTTGCCAACAACCTCCAATCTTATCCTCATGAAATTAAGTTCAAAATAATTTAAACTTAAATTCATAAACTATCATATAGTATACTTTTCATGCGCATAATTCAGCCCTAGAAGGGGTCCAAATATATTGAGTAGTTGCATTCAAAATTTGAATCAACTCACCCACTGATTCCCTCAACCACCAAATCTGAATGGAGCTTTGTTTTAAGTGATAAGATGACATCCTTATCACTTAAACTTTGGCACCAAACAGCCCAAGGATGTGCTCCAAAGATGCTTCTTGATTCAAAGAATATGCTCCAATAAGATCCTGTCTTATCCTTTTGTTATGAAACAACTTTTCAAAACCAATTCAAATTCGAATTCAAACACTTGAATTCAAACGTTCAAACATTCAAATTCAAAATTCAAAATTTCAAATTTCAAATTCAAAATTCGAATTTCAAAATTCAAATTCAAATTCAAATTTCAAAATTCAAATTTTTCAAATTTCAAATTCAAAATTAGAATTTCGAAATTCAAATTCGAAATTCAAATTCCAAATTCAAATTTCAAAATTCAAATTTTAAATTCAAAATTCGAAATTCAAATATTTGATTAATAAATTAACTAATTAAATTAATTAGTAATGACTTGGACTATCCAAGCCCATTACTAAACTCCATGCACCACCCACCCATTTAAGTGGGCTTCCAAACAGCTTCTTGGGCTAACAACCATTATTAGGCCCAATACCTTTAAAGCTAATCCATCATGACTACAAGGTGTTAGTGTGTGACCCTTTAGGTCCAACTTAGCTTCTGACATAACTGGGCTTGGGCCCAACAAGCCCACAACCCAATTAATGACAACACAGAGCACTAGCAATGCTTTGTTGCCCCAGAACTAGTCAGATTAATGACTTGATCAACCTATTGCACATATTTGGTTACCGTATGTATTTCCCTTCATCTCGATTATCTTCCCATTAACCTAGGGTAAGGAAATGTATCAACCCCTGCGGTTTAGGGCAAGCTTTATTCGAAATAGGGAATCTTCAATTTACTGACTCTAAAGGCAGATCATCTCATGATCTCTTTTACTATGCATAGATTCCCGAGTCCCTGTAAATGTCATCCCGATTTCTCCGGTTTACAGATAACCTAACCTCTCACAGAGATTTGACGAATTCCTTCAGCTTATTACCCTAGCCCTGTGCCCTTTAAGGACACGCCCAACAGTATACCTATGAGTCTCCATGTTTCAGGCAGACGAGGCATACAATCAAAACATGCCTTCAAGAACACAGTCTAGGTAATAACTTCTGGTCTAAGGAAAGACATACCCAAACATAAAGAGATTACTCTAATGACACTATCTGTGAGATTTCCTCATAGAGTCTCTTTTGGGTATGTTCAGTGCGAGCTATACTCTTATAGGTCCACCCACGACTTTAGCTAAGATATCTCCATATCTGCAGCTCATGAGGTCTTTACCTTGTATCCATATACAAGTAGATAAGTCGTACTAGTCTTTACTCGAGATCACTGATCCCCAAACTCAGTGTCTCTAGACTAGGAACATATAATTAGGAATAGACATGCAATATCCTTGAATCCTCATGATCGTGATCTCATAACAGATACTCAAGAGATTCCTGTTCTATTCCATGGGGTTTATCCAGTTCGTTCATATAATATTAACTGTAATATCGAGACACAATATGAAACTGAATAAATAGTGCTTTCATTTATTTGCGACAAACAAAGTTCTACATCTAGTGTCCTTTATTTAATCAAAAGATTGTCTCTAGGACACCCATATGCTAACATAAACTCCTTCACGGCCGAATCATATAGGTGACTATATGATAAATTTTGTCACAAAATTTCATGCATATAAACATGACACAATTCATGGAGAAAAATAAGAAATCATTCAAGGTACTCTTAGTACCCTCCATGGCCGAATCTACCCTTTCAAAAAGGGTGTTCCTTTTAAAACTTTCATAAAGAAAAAGAAACTAAACCATGATGCATAATATTTTATGAACACAGAATCAAATTTACGTGTTCATAAAAACAAAAACTTTAACACTTTAAAGGATTTGTGATTCAAAATTCATATGCAGAATTTAAACTTTAACCCTTTAAAGATTTTTGACCGTGAAAAACTCCTTTCACAAACAAGGTATCATCACCCGCCGATGGTAAAGCAACCGGGCTCTGATACCACTTGATAGTAAACTGGCCTTTGACGGCCGATGCATGTAAGGTGTAAAACAAAAATTTTACTGCGGAACATACATGCACACATAGGTTCATGCTTTAAGACAGCATGATGTTACCTTGTTTTTGGCCTGATCAGTCAGGGAGATCAGATGTCAGGCTTGAAGGGTTCAAACCCTCTAATGGTGATCCACACCACCGTTCGTCAATGATGCAAGAACCCCTTCTTGAAAGCCACCAGATGAACACCACAGTGAGGCTTGCTATGCGCACAAGTGGTGAAGGTGGAGGCTAGGTATTCTGTTTGGAAAGGTGTAGTGAACTACCCTACAGAATGGTGCATAGATGAAGGAGAGTTGGCTAGGTTTTCTTGACAAAACCCTAAGGTGAGGAACAAGTGTTATGCGCACACCTTGATGAGAGGAAGAGGGAATTTAATTCATTCAAAATGAAAACCAACTTTCAAACACATTTTAAATTTGCGCATGGAACAGGGGAGGATAAGGTGGAGCTGTTGCAAAACCAATTTTGCCAACAACCTCCAATCTTATCCTCATGAAATTAAGTTCAAAATAATTTAAACTTAAATTCATAAACTATCATATAGTATACTTTTCATGCGCATAATTCAGCCCTAGAAGGGGTCCAAATATATTGAGTAGTTGCATTCAAAATTTGAATCAACTCACCCACTGATTCCCTCAACCACCAAATCTGAATGGAGCTTTGTTTTAAGTGATAAGATGACATTCTTATCACTTAAACTTGTGCACCAAACAGCCCAAGGATGTGCTCCAAAGATGCTTCTTGATTCAAGGAATATGCTCCAATAAGATCCTGTCTTGAATTTCGAAATTTCAAATTCAAATTCAAATTCAAATTTCAAAATTCAAATTTCAAATTCAAAATTCGAAATTCAAATATTTAATTATTAATTTAACTAATTAAATTAATTAGTAATGACTTGGACTATCCAAGCCCATTACTAAGCTCCATGCACCACCCACCCATTTAGGTGGGCTTCCAAACAGCTTCTTGGGCTAACAACCATTATTAGGCTCAATACCTTTAAAGCTAGTCCATCATGACTACAATGTGTTAGTATGTGACCCATTAGGTCCAACTTAGCTTCTGACATAACTGGGTTTGGGCCCAACAAGCCCACAACCCAATTAATGACAACACAGAGCACTAGCAATGCTTTGTTGCTCCAGAACTAGTCAGATTAATGACTTGATCATCCTATTGCACAAATTTGGTTACCGTATGTATTTCCCTTCGTCTCGGTTATCTTCCCATTAACCTAGGGTAAGGAAATGTATCAACCTCTGCGGTTTAGGGTAAGCTTTATTCGAAATAGGGAATCTTCAATTTACTGACTCTAAAGGCAGATCATCTCATGATCTCTTTTACTATGCATAGATTCCTGAGTCCCTGTAAATGTCATCCCGATTTCTCCGGTTTACAGATAACCTAATCTCTCACAGAGATTTGACGAATTCCTTCAGGTGATTACCCTAGCCCTATGCCCTTTAAGGACACGCCCAACAGTATACCTATGAGTCTCCATGTTTCAGGCAGACGAGGCATACAATCAAAACATGCCTTCAAGAACACAGTTTAGGTAATAACTTCTGGTCTAAGGAAAGACATACCCAAACATAAAGAGATTACTCTAATGACACTATCTGTGAGATTTCCTCATAGAGTCTCTTTTTGGGTCTGTTCAGTGCGAGCTATACTTTTTAGGTCCACCCACGACTTTAGCTCAGATATCTCCATATCTGCAGCTCATGAGATCTTTACCTTGTATCCATATACAAGTAGATAAGTCGTACTAGTCTTACTCGAGATCACTGATCCCCAAACTCAGTGTCTCTAGACTAGGAACATATAATTAGGAATAGACATGCAATATCCTCGAATCCTCATGATCGTGATCTCATCACAGATACTCAAGAGATACCTGTTCTATTCCAAGGGGTTTATCCAGTTCGTTCATATAATATTAACAGTAATATCGAGACACAATATGAAACTGAATAAATAGTGTTTTCATTTATTTGCGACAAACAAAGTTCTACATCTAGTGTCCTTTATTTAATCAAAAGATTGTCTCTAGGACACCCATATGCTAACAGTTGGGTCTTAGGTTTCCTGATCAAAACAAATTAACCCAATAATCATATGTGAAAAAGATAATGTTAATTTGCTCTAAGCCTACTCTAATTCCCGTTTCACGTATTGCTCTAGTCTGCTTCTCAAAACAATTGCTCCTCATGGAAGAAAGAGGTTAAAGAGAGTGATTTGCAATTAAAATTTGGGCTTAGTGGAACAATATGTACCTAATGGACCTCAACTTTTGAGGACCATCAATCATGCAAAATGGATTAGTTGATAATTAATTACGTTTCTTTGGTTGAGTTTGGTTTAACACAGATTGATAGAGCTTCTATGGTAGGTGATGCCATTGAGTATATAAGAGAGCTGAATAGAACAGTCAATGACTTCAAATTATTGGTGGAGAAGAAAAGACATGGAAGGAGAGGTACAAGAGGCACAAACCTGAAGATGAAGCTGCAGAGAGCTGTAACATAAAGCCTTTTGGTGACCCAGATGGGTGCATAAGGACCTCATGGCTCCAGAGAAAATCCAAAGACAGTGAGGTTGATGTCCGGATCATTGATGATGATGTTACAATCAAACTCTTTCAGAGGAAGAAGATTAATTGCCTACTGTTTGTCTCCAAGGTTCTGTATGAACTTCAGTTGGAACTTCACCATGTTGCAGGTGCATATGTTGGGGAATATTGCATTTTCTTGTTCAACAGCAAGGTTGGTATTTCTTTAGACATAAAACTAACTGGGTAATTATCACATTTTATGTTTGTATATTCAACTGTAACATGTTTCACTGAGGCAGATAAATGAAGGTTCTTCAGTCTATGCAAGTGCTATTGCCAATAGGGTAATTGATGTTCTGGACACTCAGTATGCAGCAGCAATTCCACATACAAGTAGCTATTAGGGCTGAGGAGGATAGTGTCAAGATCAGGATAATGTCCACATACAAAGGCATACACAGTCGATTTATAAACTTAGTGATGCCAAGTTCCTCCACAAGTTTAAAATAATTGCAGCCATACTCATATTGATTAAAACATGTTTAACATCAACATTTTGCCATACATTAAAAAATTCAAAAAGATCAACATTTCCTGCAGTTATAATAAAAATGAGCCTAATTCTCCATTATGACATGCTTTTTTTTTTTGTCAGTAAAAAATGAGAGAACAATAACATGTTGCCAAATAAAAATTCCAAGTTATCCTTATACCCGTCAACGACCAACTCTTGTGAAACTTATGTTGTAAGGTGAAGGCTGATGAACAATTGATATATACATGAGGCCTCAGCAATATTGTTTCCAAACATCTGCCCTATATATACACTCTTCCTCACAAGTAGAACACATTTTTTATTACACATGGACACAAATTGGACTGCAACAATTACTTTTCCACAGCACCTTAGACTCCTGGAATTTACATGGTCTCAAGGGTTAGATAGGCCGAGTACAAAACTATTGCATCCATTTTGGCCAGGACTGATAGCTATTTTGTGCTACTTAATTGATCACATGACAACCAAATATTATATATATTAGATATATATTACAGAACATTGTCAAAATTTTCTTTTTACCACAAATACACATTACTTAACGAGCATACATACTGTACATCAAAATGGTTGCCAAAATTACACCTATACATGGCAATACAACTACGTAATGCTCAAAATTAGGTGTACCATTAGCTTACAACTCAACTACATTTTTACATTTTATATGACATAATCCCAACAACAATAACAAGCAAAATTACCACACTATGGAGTACTTTAAGCTGCACCAGCAATGATTCAAACGCCTTATCCTTCTTGATGCAGTTAACACAAGTGCCATCATCAAGCCACTCAAAGAAATTACACGCCTCCCTTGTTTTGTAGTTACGACATCCGAAGAACATCCTTCCCGGATTCGTTGGTGTTCGTGACGTGCGCAACACCGCCGTCACTCCACACTTGCACAGCTTCAACAACGATGCCGATGAAGAGGCAGAATGCCCGGATATTTCACTGTCACACCAACCTTTTCCATTGTCATCTCTGCCCATGATTCCTGAATGATTGAATTCCTTCTCTTTGCTTTTCGTCTTAATCTCGAAGTTGACACACAACTATGAAAATATCTCCTTCAGGTATGCGTCAGTGGTTCAGCATAAAAAACAAATAAATCTGAAATTCGACAACAAATAAATGAACTACAAAGATGTGGTTCAAATATGTAAGCAGTATTATTTTGCATCTTCGTTTACTCAGACCCCTGTATCAAATTTCCCCCCCATATTCCAACAGTAAAAAAACCATCATACCTCAATGGTAGGAGTTCAAAAACCAAATGCAAACACACAACGACCCACTATTTTTGGAAGTACCTTGAAGCCACTCTGTTTTTTTCGATCTTTGTTTTCCACAAGTAACAAAAATTAAGTTATGGAATTAGTACCTTTCGAAACCCTAAAACACTTCACAACTTTTCCCCTTCGTCTGATTAAGTATTCCCCTGCCAAAACAAAATACACTGTTATCAGAACAGTAACTCTATTTGGATCCAACATGCTTGCAAAGGAAAGACAAAAGAAAAACTTTGGGCTCTGTTTGTAAACGAAACTTACTAGCAATATGATCCTACAACGATAACATCACGGTTTAGGTCCAGCAAGATGAAGATTGATTGAGCTCATCGTTAGGTTTGGCAACGAAGATGGTTCTCTTTGCGATTTGTTTTTTGTTATAATGTGCCAAATCGTCTTTAATAAAAGTTACTCTTAACGAGGGTACTTTTCTCAAATTTCATCATATTCCCAGCAATATTTTATTTTCAACCAAACATCTGTACAAAAAATTAACTAATATTCCCAGTAATATTTTGACCTACCAAACATCTTTTTTGTAAAATACCCAGACACTTTTTATTCCATCCATATTCCAAGTAATCATGATTCCAGGATCCAAAAAAATTTCTCCAGTACCAAACGCCCCCTTAATGTATTTTTGTATGTATCACGTGAGAGTTAACAGACTTCGATGTTTTTTTTTATCATAATTGCTTAATTTATTTAAATTGCATAGTTTAAAGCGATAGAATATTGTTACTACCAAATAATGTTGCTACTAGGGATGTGCATGGGTCGATCCGAACCAATTTTTTGAAAAACCGAACCGAATTGGTTTAAATGGTTCGGTCGGTTCAAAACTGACTCAATTTGGAAATACCATATTTTGAAAAGAAAAAAATTTAAATTTTTTAAAATAAAGTTTAAAAATCAATTTGGTTTGGTTGAAAGCGGTTTGGTTCTGAAATGGCTCGGTTCATAAACTGGTTCGAAAAATCTGTTCGGTTCATGAATTGGTTTTTTAAAAACCGGTTCGGTTCATGAATTGGTTTTTAAAAACCGGTTATTTTAAGGGCAGTTCAGTTCGGTTCATGGTTCAGTTCAATTTTTTGGTTATTTTGTACACCCCTAGTTACTACCAATGTCACTAGTCACTATCATATCTTAACCGTTGATTTTCACCAATTAACGATTATTATTTTCATAAATTAAACTCTTTAATTAATTACTAATTTTTAATATAATAACCATTGATTGACAGAAATTAACGATTAAGATATGATAGTAATATTGTTAATAATATTATTTAGTAGTAACAATATCCTATCTCTAATTTAAGGACATGGTGATTTATTGAAAATGGAGTGAAGTATAAGGGGTTAATTTATAATTTACCCAATTTTGATTTTCAACATTAGTATGCCACGTACTCTTGTGATGATAGAAATATCTATGCTCATTTTCC
>JAVKPL010000381.1:0-146446 GCA_032173675.1 Gastrolobium villosum
GATTCATTAAGAATCAGAGTTTGGTAGAGAAGAGAGAGAGAGAAGAGATATGAGACATAACCATTGTATTTATAGAGCAAGATAAAGACAAAGATCTGAGTCAGCAAGTTACAAATAGACTAACTCTAACTAACAGACTAGAAAACAGAAAAGAACAGTAGTGATCTGTTACATACAGAAGTACAGTAACATCAACAAAGCTAAAGCTAAAGCTAAGTGAACTATATCACTAATAGTAAGCCACTAATTAGAAGGAGATGTTAAGAGCTCATACCTTAGTAGTGAGATCCAGCACATGAAAAAATAAGTTGGCACACGCTAGAGCGCCGTGGTATATCATATAATGAATTTTTGTGAATATGCCACTTTTCCCCCAAAGTCCAACAATCTGGTACAAATGTTCATTGCCTTCAAAACAAATCCATATCGTAAAATATAATCAGCAAATTCCAGCTCATCTTCAAGTCCTCGATAGCCTTCAAACTGAACAGAGGTCAAGTGTGATCGAAGACAATTAGGAACCATTGTTGGCTGCGCCAAACTTTGTAAACGTAATGGTTTCTGTTGCTGCAGGCGGCAAAAAGGAAAAATGACACTAATAAATGGAAGCAAAGAATATATTTAATATAGGTCAAATATTTAAACTTGAAAGCTCAACAATCCCCGATTTAATAATTGTGAGAACTTGAAGTACATGACACTTCTGAAGTAAGTTTATCAGAAAACTCGAGTTGAAACATGGAAAACTGATCTCTGGACGAAGTAATTGGCAAAAATTCGGTAAATCTAAAATAGGGGGACAGACAAAGTAGGGTCTGCAAGACAGCAAGAAGTTATATAATATATAATATTCATAAAAAAAGACAAAGAATAAGAAGAAGGGTAAAGGATCTCTCAAGTCACCGGAGATAAAGTTATCTCCGGTGAGCCCAAAATGACGTCATTTTTGGATGGAAATCAAGGTGTTTTTGTAATTCTAATATATTGCAGAGTTATATTAGTCTTTATCATTATAATTTTTTAATCTTATAACCCAAACGACGTCGTTTTGAGCTCACTGGGGATAACTTTATCTCCGGTGATGACCGGAGAGATACTTCTCTCTAAGAAGAATAGTTAGTGATAATAAAACTTGACCTGTGTTGATAAAGAGCCCAATCTTAGAGATATTGTTCCGCACAAAGCTCCAATAAGCTTGTGAAAACTTGTGACAGATGCTTCGTCCATTGCTTCCATATCAAGATGTGCATGCATCATATGCTGTAAATTGGTAACCTGAAAATGAAAGGAGCTACCCTTATGGAGGATATAAAGGTACTCAAGACCTGGCGCATCTATATCCAGGTAAGATTCCCAACGAGTAGAAAAAACTTGTAACACCAATCTCTTCAAGGAAGATGTAACATCTCGAGCGCTGACGAGGGCGGGGAGTGATCGCCGGTGCGAAAGGGCATGGACAAGGAGCGGCTCCTGACAGGCTTCCAGCAAGGGGTTACATGCATGAATAAACCGAATCGACACCCGAAAGAGAGGAATTCCAAAGACTGTGCAGGTGTGAGACTGCACAGTTTGGGATAGCTTATAAGAATTAATTGGTACTACCTATAGTAACAAGATGCATCTTCTTTTCGATAACCGGAACGGAAGAACTCCATAGTTAAGCATGCTTGACTTGAAGCAATTCTGGGATGGGTGACCTCATGAGAAATTTTCCCAGGAAGTGTACGAGTGAGGAAAAAACACACTGGAAAGTCTCGTGTTAGTATGTGAGGATAGTCATTGATTCTTGAAGTGGCCGGGCGTTACAAGTCGTATCAGAGCAGGCCGCCTCTCTTCCAGTACGGTGTGGTTCGAGGACGAACCAGGCGGAAGCTGGTGGGCATGTGATATCCTGAGCGCTGACGAGGGCGGGGAGTGATCGCCGGTGCGAAAGGGCATAGACAAGGAACGGCTCCTGACAGGCTTTCAGCAAGGGGTTACATGCATGAATGAACCGAATTGACACCCGAAAAAGAGAAATTCCAAAGACTGTGCAGGTGTGAGACTGCACAGTTTGGGATAGCTTATAAGAATTAATTAGTACTACCTATACTAACAAGATGTATCTTCTTTTCGGTAGCCCGGAACGGAAGAACTCCATATTTAAGCGTGCTTGACTTGGAGCAATTCTGGGATGGGTGACCTCTTGGGAAGTTTTCCCAGGAAGTGTGCGAGTGACGAAAAAGCACACTGGAACATCTCGTGTTAGTATGTGAGGATAGTCATTGATTCTTGAAGTGGCCGGACATTACAGAAGAAGGGACGTAGACTTTGGTCAAGCATTCGGGAAAGATAGTCAGAGTTTCGAGGGCAGGGCACCCAGAGAGGAAGGTTTCAATAAAATCCACATTTATATCCTGTAGTCTAAGCACCTTTAGGGATGGCAAACAAATGGCTGGAGCCTTTTCTGTGCGGATTGTGTGGTACAAAGTCAGTGATACAAGCCTGCTGCAAGTGAAGAGAGTGTTAGGCACCACAAAACCAAATATAGGATGCAGTCCGAGCAACAGTTCCTCCAGGTTAGGCCCAATGGCGGTTTGGACCCATTTAGCCACTGAGTTGGAGTGTGTGTTGGCTAAGTACACGAGAGTCGAAACACTCGAATATCATAACTCTTTTGCAGAGCTAGAACCCAATTTATGAAAGCAGCTAAATGCTCGAATCCCTGGCAATAATCGTGGTCAAAGTCTATGACCTGCATATCCTTCTAGATATGCCGCCACCTGAGAGACAAAATGCTCGTAGTCACGCAGATTTTAATTGGAAGGAATGGGAGGATGTGGCACAAGACTGCATCAGGCATGTCACTGATCCTGTCCCTGCCGTCAGAGTTTTCTTCTACTGTTTTCTCCCGCTTGATCCTGTCCCCGTCGATAGCATTTTCTTCTGTTTTCTCTCGCTTTGAGGTTGGCTTATCCATCTTCACGAGTCTTGGAATGCTATCTACAATGAATAATGCATTAATATAAATACAAAAATTTGCGAATTTACGGAGTTGTTTAGTATTTGACTATTTGTTAATTTTAATAAGGGCTTTATGTCTACTTTTTTTGTAGTTGAGACACAAAAAAAAAGGATTTCATGAGTATAATATATATATATATATATATATATATATATATGGGTTTTATAAGAGTTATGTTGTAGAAAAAGTGATTGTGTTATATTATAGAGATTCGTTTTGCCGCGGGTCCCACAAAATTTTGTGTGTATAGGAAATTTTTTGTGGTCATATTAAATGATAGATGATAAACCCTGTAAATATATATATATATATATGTTTACATTTCTGCAGCTTAGTGAGATTTAGGCTAAGTGGGTTTATGGGAACCCTTAGTGACTTGAGAGAAGTATTATACGATATTTAAGCATTTGTTTTAATTATTCCGCAATTAGTTTTCAGTTACGGTCACAGCTTTTATCCATTACGCTTTATTATTGTTTTAAATACTCGCGTAATGAAAAGAAAAAAGTTTACTCACATTTTTATAAATGAATTGTTGTGATTGTAACTGCGCTTAATATCATAATCAATGTTAACAATACCGGTACGTAACGGGCTGTTACACCTATGGCATTGATTATGAAGAAACATATGCTCCAGTTGCAAAGATGAATACAGTGAGAGTCTTGTTATCCCTTGCTGCCCATTACTATTGGGATATAAATCAATTTGATATGAAGAATGATTTCCTTAATGGTGAGTTAGAAGAAATCTACATGGAAATCCCGCCTGGTTTTGATTCTGTGAACGGAGAAAATAAAGTTTGTAGATTAAGAAAAGGCCTTATATGGATTGAAGCAGTCACCTCGTGCCTACTTTTCTTTAAGCACTCCCAATATGGGAAGCTCACTGTACTCCTTGTATATGTTGATGATATTATTATAACAGGTGATGATTTTGTGGAGATACATATTTTGCAAACACGACTAGCCTCTGAGTTTGAAGTTAAAGACTTTGGAAAACTGAGATATTTCCTAGGGATAGAGGTAGCTCATTCACAGAAAGGAATTTTTATCAGCCAGAGGAAATATATTCTTAATCTTCTCAAAGAAGCAGGAAAGCTTGGGTGTAAACCCTCGAATACTCCTATTGAGCAGAATCACAAGATAGGTTATGAACAGGAGAGTCCTCCAGTTGATAAAGGACAATATCAACGGCTAGTTGGGAAACTGATATATCTGGCTTATACTAGACCAGACCTAGCTTATGCTGTTAGTGTTGTTAGTCAGTTTATGCACGATCCAAAGGAGAAACACTTGCAGGCAGTGGAGAAAATTCTTCAGTATCTAAAAGCCACTCCTGGTAAAGGACTGTTATTCAGGCGTGATGGCGATCTCTCTTTAGAAGTTTACACTGATGCTGATTATGCTGGATTTGTGATTGACCGTCGTTCTACCACTGGTTATTTTATGTTTCCTTGTGGTAACTTGGTGACGTGGAGAAGTAGGAACAAGATGTAATTGCCAAATCAAGTGCAGAAGCTGAATTTCAAGTTATGGCTCAAGGCATTTGTGAGTTATTGTGGCTGAAAATTGTACTTGATGATCTCAAAATAAAATGTGAGGGACCTATGAAGCTGCGATGTGATAATAAGTCCGCTTATTTATATAGCTCATAATCCAGTTCAACATAATCGAACTAAACATATTGAGGTCGACCGCCATTTCATCAAAGATAAACTTGATAACAGGTTGATTACCACTCCATATATTCCCACTGGGCGTCAATTAACTGATGTATTGACAAAGAAACTTCCTTCAGACAGATTTCAAGAGCTTACTAGCAAGCTGAGAATGATAAATATCTATTCCTCAGCTTGAGAGAGACTTTTGTAAATAATAATATTTATTTATTTATTTGTTGTATTGGGCTTAGCCCATTAGGTCATGTAATCTCTTTAAATAAAGAACCCTTTGTACAGTTTACATACAATTCAAATAATATATTTCATTACCCTTGCAATTCAAATAATATATTTCATTACCCTTTTTCAAGTACAACCTATGACAAAGGGTAGCTAATCAGATATTACAGTAAAACCTACTACTCAATGTTTGAACTGATTGTGAGGTATTAGCACGACTTAGACACTTCTTCCTGTATCTCCATGCAACCTGGATTCGGTTTGCTGCAAGGGATCTCCAATAATGTGATTCATACCTAACAAAATAAAATGATCATATCATTATGTCAGAGCCATGGTTTTGAAAATAGAAATCATGGTTAAAAATCATGCATTTGTAATAGGGCAAACATTCTCTTATGTTGCAGCTGTTACATATCTTTTGCCATAGAGACATTTGCATGGTGGGACCCATCACCATTAATATTATTGATATCGTCAGAATAATATATATTTAGTGTGGGATTTGGAGATGATTTCTCTACAGTGACATGAGAAAATCATCTCCCTTTGTAATATGTATATTACGCCAGTGTGTTTTGCATGAGGGGCATGAGAGAGATATAATTGATTTTCATTACTCTAAAGTCATAAAACGGTCAAGATTATGGTGAAATATAAACCCAAATGCAAGTAAATAGAATGAATGACCTTAGAGCTCCTTGAACATGAGGGCTCCGCAAGAATCTTGTGAAAAGGGTTGTGAGTTCTTCAAGGTCTGCAGCACGGAGTGAAAATGCCTCTACATTTGTTAAGCACCTTACTGTCCTGTTGCTCAGCAACCTCTGTCTTGGAAGCCTTACTTTTTTACCATCTGCAAAAGAAACCATATTGATGAAACATGCTTTTTCTGATTTTGTAGTATGGTCAAGTTGTTGATTATTGCAACTTCTGCTGATTTCTACGACAAATATTTAATAGGTATTTTACCATTGCATCAAGTATTGCAATTGCTATACCTGTGCTTACAGAAGAATGTTCAAGATACCATGTCAAAAGTTCTTCACCACAAGCATCCCCTTCAGATAAGGGAACTCCCATTCCATTTTCTCCAATACTCTCCAATTTTCCACGCACAACAAAGACCATCTTCTCCACATGACCACCATGACTCAAAATTCTACTTCCTTTGATGTATGTCTTTTGTTTTAGTCTCTCACAGATGGCATCCAAGATTGGCTCATCCATCAGGGCAAAAATTCGAACCTGCAGATATTTTAGATCCTCAGAGAAAATTAAATCACCATTACAGACATGAACAAGATAACTAAAATCCACTTAATGATCAATCATGATTTCATTTTTAATTATTACTAGGCATTTATGCCACGAATATTCTAGTGCATACTTTCTTAACAAATTTGAAGAGATGATGTCTTATGTCTGTCTGGAGATCTTCTGGAAAATTCTCCATAAGCATTTCCTCGTTCACCCCCCTTGTTGCAGCCCAAGAATACCGTTCAGCCTGTCGTACTCTCCTGCATGACACACATAATATCTATCACTTGTACATTATGTGTGATTCTTAAGTTCATGTGACAACCTAAAGAAAAACAAAAAATAAAAAATAGTTGACATACTATTTTCTTAGCATTCAGGCCTATATGCTCTATTATATGATAATCAGTAGCTCCACATATATGTACATTGTCTATATCAATACGATTAATATAGCTAAGCACTTAATTCATGAGAAGCAGATGATTGTAACATACACAAATGCTGTAAAAATTTAGACTGGTCTAGTATAATAAGAAATAGAGGAGTAAATCAGTATTTACAAAATAAATCATTAAATTAAGACACAATCAGTAAGGAAATGGATTGCCTTTGCAAGACAGCATACCAATAAGATGTTGTCAACAGTTAGTTATTCTGCATAAGTCTCAGGATTAAGGATACTACTAATGCACATAGTGATTAATCATATTTAATAAGAAAACCTGCGGTGCAGACAGATACAAATAGATGCAATGAGAGTTTAAAAACTAAAATAAGTCTTCAGAAGTTGCTAATTTAATTGAGTCTCGGTGTGTAAAGCAGTAGCTGTGTCACATTATAACAGCATACTGCTTCATGTACATTGTCAAGAAAAGGAGTTGTAGGAGGTGACGGGAAGTTAACAAGCAACTATTTGGATTAACCAATTGACATATTATTTTGGCAATGTGGATGTGATTTGTAAAAGAATGAGAACATTTCATACCTTCTTAGATCTACTGGTAAGCGACGATGGCTCATCCATTGCTCAACATCACGGCCTCTAAGTTGCATTTCTAGCCTCCTGAAGCAGGACAGAAGAAAATATAAGATGCGTGTTATGAGCCCAAACACATTACAACACTATCAAAGTTCAATTGAAACTCGCAGCATAAGATAAATTAAACTAACCAACAAGGACAAAACAATGCCCTATACAGTATTAGCAAGATATAATACTTAGAGAGGACTTCTTCCGAGACCAACTTTAAGTACCTAGTCCAAATTAATGACAATATGAGTCACATGCTAGGTACAGTCAAACTTAAGAGGCATGCTGATGTCTTGGAATTACAGCCTATAGTTTGATACAATTGCACTTACGGGACGGCTGCCATTCATCCGTCTGAATCATTTTTAATTTCTCAAATGAAAGGAACTGTAAACAGAGGTTGATTTAAAGGGAAAGAGATGACTAAGAGCACTATTGTCACCAAGAGCTAAGGGTCACAGCAAGTAAAGCAGTAAGTCCTACCTCCGTCCAAGAGCTTGAAGAAAGTTCTGTATGTTTCCAATGAGAAGCGCAAAAAGTAAGAGTCCCAATCCTATGATGGTCATTGTAAAGAGGACTTCCAACTCAAATTTGCTCGGTGTTAGATTACCACCCAAAGTACTGATTTGCTGTATGAAAAGATCACAAGGGTAAAATTGTTAAGGGATATCAAACCATTTATGTGCCTTTTAGTTTTGGTCCAAGTTGGGCCTTGACATGATATTATATATGACCATGAGTTCTGGAATTCAAGCTTTGTCTTTCCCATTCTTCTAAGAAAAATGCTAAATGGTATGAATATTTTTCCATATAATACTTAATAAAAAAAAAATGAAAGAAGTTTATTGCGGTTTGTCAATTACCAATTTACCTTTCAAACCTTAGTCTCTTCAAGCATGATTGGTTATAAGACATACATAACAACTTTCGTAGAAAAGCTTTAGTACCAAATAGCATTGTTGTTAATAAACCAAATAAACCACTTCCCATTAAACCTGACTAGCGAGTGTAGGGTGGAGGCAATTCTTGTACGTAGCCTTACCCTTGTATATTGCAAAGAGGCTGTTTCCTGAATTCGAACCCATGACCTTTCAATCATGAAAGAACAGCTTTACCACTGTTCCGGTTCGCCCCTTTAAATAGGGTTGTTATTTTTCTAACTAAATCATAATTCCCGCACAACATAAAGTGGGGATGTGCTTTATCTACACCTAAATCCAAAAGGGGTTACCAGTGGTGGGCTTTAGAGAGGGAGAGATAAACAATGAGAATTGATAGAGGGAAAAGAATTTGTGGTACACTACAAAAGCGTAGTAGTGTTTGGTTAAATTACTTTATATGTGCCTATAGTTATACTTTCAATTAGGCACCTGCACTTTAGAAATTTTCAACGTAATATGTTTAAATTTTTTTAAATAAGTCCCTATTGACTGATGGCCTGTTAGTCTGTCAATGGATGCTTATAGTAATCTACAAGCCATCCTGTGCTGTTGTTAAAGATTTCAAGGACTTATTTACAAAAATTCATAATTATTAGAGACCAAATTGAAAATTTGGTTGCATTAGAGGGACTTATTATAAAAATTTTAGAAGTACAGAGATCCATTAAAATGTTTTAAAGGATAGGAACTTCTTTAAAGATTATGTAAAACTACCTACTGAATAATTTAACCTTGGCTGTTTCACTGTAAGAATAAATGGGAATTTTTATTACTAAAATAGGTCTTGTTAATTATGAAAAGATGACGTGTTTTCATCCAACTAAAGAACTGCATGATGGAAACTTGGACATGAAGAGAAGGCTAGCAATATATATATATATATATATATATATATATATATATATATATATATATATATACATGTGTGTGTGTGTGTGTGGGCGTGCTTTTTTTTTTTTGGGGGGGGGGGGGGGGGGGGGGGCAGCTAATGAGAGAAGTTTTGGTAAAATTAATATACTAAAAAAAAATGAACAAAATTATCAAAACACCTTTCATTAATTCCCTCAACCCTTAAAACAACGGAGTTTATATTTCGTCTCTCACATGAGATAAAGTTATTTCCTCTAACCACAAAACAACATTTGTTTGGGGTTTGGGAAAAGAAAAACAGGATATTTAGTAAGATATATGATACAAAAGAAATGTAAACTCATTAAAATACCCCGCATTTTTTTTCCTAAACCACAAAACAACGTCGTTTTGCTGTTGCTAGAGATAATTTTATCTTCTATTGCAGGAGAAACACACACACTCTAACAAAAGAAGAAAAAAGGAAAAGAATGAAATACATACCTGGAAGCCCCAAAACAGCGCATACACATATTTTTTGACCACCTTAGTTTCTATAGTAAGTTCTACAGCATTGGCATAGATCCCATAATAAGGATTATTATCGGGAGTGGAATTCAAACAAGCAACGGCATTTGTGTTGTTGATCCACAGGGCTGATATCTGGTGAAACGCACGATCACAATTATTGAATGTCTGGCATCCAGTAATATTAAGGTTATCCCAGGCATGTTGCAAACATCGATTAACCCTCTAGAAGAAGGAAGAGGGACAAAGGGAGAAAGTTAGTAAATTGAATGCTAATTAAATTTCTGAGCACACACTGCCACATATGATTGTAAGGCATGTATATTATATACAACCACTTGAAAACCACGAGAATTCAAGTGAATCAAGTACTATTTATTCTGCATTTTCCTTTTGTTCTGGGTAGGGTACCTTTTCTCCACTTTCGTGCAATGTGAGAATGTAAAGCAAATTATGAAATTTAGTGCGGAAGAAATTTTAAATATTTTGAAAATGAAGCTTCAAATATAATTTTCACTCACCATTAGACCAAAGTAGTACCAGCAAGAACCAACAACATGACCAGATAGCATAAAAATGAGAAGATTTATAATGAAATTTGCCCAGGCTGACTCAAATATGAATCCAGTGGGATACTGGCCAATTAGCAGAGGCAGAAACCTGTATAATCTGGGAAGATACTGTAGAAGGATTGGTACACGCAGAAGATTCTTAGCATTATTTCCTCCAGATAACCCCAAGGAATTTGGTAGGACAAACAATATCATTATCTGCAAATATTTCACTACATATGTCATGACAAGGAGTTTGGTGAGTACATAATAAACCCATAGTCTTTTTCGGGTATTGAAAACCCTTTCCTTCCCCTGCTACCTACTTGTTCTCAAGCACATGTTCATGTCCACAGACTACTTATTCCTCAGAATAACACACTAAAAGGTGTAATAACTGTGGCTCACTTCGAAATTGAACATGAATATGATGATATAAGACAATAAGCCATTTGTAAAGATAAAGATAGAAACAAGACAACAAAATCTTTAGGGTTCTTGAGCATTACTCTGCTATAGCATGAAAGTTAGTATAGATAAAAATCATTTCTAGCCAATACCTAGCTGCTTAAGCTTATAGGATAATTGGTTCTTAACAAGGTATTAAGCCTCTATGATTCATTGTTAACACATAGAATCTCAATGGCCCCAATTTCTTAATTAATTTCAATATCAACACAATATAAGGTTGAGCTTTGGCATGTCTATGCTTCAAGGAGAAAGACTTGGGCATTCAGGAGTTCATGAGGGATAAAAGTTATTTATGTGCATGCACCTACCAGCTTAAGCTTTTTAAAAATTTGGCCTTTTAACAACAGTAATTACAATAGATCTGAAAAACTTAATAGCATCTCCCAGGGACTCCTTATTTATTTAGAACAAGAATATCACAACTTAATAATTGATATTTCAAAAGAAACAAGAGAAGAAAAAGAAACCTGAATTTCATGTGAAACCCTAATCCCATAACAAAAACAGATATTGCATGAGATGACTAGATTTTCTTTTCCATCAAATCTGATTACAACCAGGAAATGGAGAGAAAATATCATTTTAGTATTCACATTCAATTGTAAGGCATGTATATCTCATAATTCACAATATAAACTGTGTGGAACATAATACCAAAAATACCAAGTTACGATAAGCAAACTACGAAGAAAGAGAGATGGGAAGAAATTTTACCTGCGGAAAAGGTAATACAACAAAAAAGTCCAAAAAAAAGTAACCCTTCATATAATTACAAGCAATTTCCCAGGGACCGTCAACTAAATCTCCAGCACCAACCACCCTTGACTCAGGGGAAATATAAGCCAACCTAAACTGCAAAGAAGCAACCCAAACTAGACTTAAAAACCTCAACAACCATATTTAAGATTCAGGCACATTTTTTCTTTTCTTTTCCATCTAACCTCGACTAATAAAAAAAAAAAAAAAAACATAACAAGACATATGTAAGTACACAGAGATGCAACAATGTACTAACAATAAGGTTATAGTAAAGCAATCCAGCCTACTTTTCATCTGAGTCAATTAATGCATTTCATTTTTAATATAAGGTAGCTGACACCATATGGCTGATTGTCAAGAAATAATAGATACTCTTCACCAAAAAAAAAGAAGTAAAAATAAATAAATAATCTTAGGTTTGTAAATATGAGGGAAAACGTCCCAACACTGATAGAATATATGGAATAATTGTTTCAATGGAGTGGTTGATGTGAAATTAGGGATGGGGAACGCAACAAGATTCAGACATACTTACAGAATGGGATACTGAAATTTTATTCGAATTGAATGACATCCTTCGACTTGGCTTATATTAAGTGGGTAGATAAAGTTAATAATTGAACCCTAATACCAAAATTACCTACACTATGTCTCAAATTACAGCAGCATAATAATTATTACATTTATAATAAATATCATTAGTACTTGATCCACCACCACAGAGTAAGTAAATCACATTCCTAGTGTATATACTATGTGGATCTCTTCTTTAACTTTTTCTGGTTTGAATATTATTATGCTCATCAGAGTTCATATTATGGTGGAAAGGATAGAGGAAGTCTCATCCGGAATCTCATGCATTGTAGCTTAACGGAGTGCATTCGTTACTTCAACAAGAACTTTGTTGCATTAAGATGATGAATGCCACACATATCAATCCTTTCCATGACATCATCATATGCTCAAATATATCTTTTAAGTTTCCTCATGAAGTTTTCTAGATATACCTTATTTCCCCCAGCTACTTGTTCCTAGCTCTCTCCATCTATTAAAATTGTCTATATGCATTCATTGAAAAAACAATAAAGAGAAGACAGAGTAAAATAAGAAACACCCCCATAAACAGCTGTATATCTTTGAGACATGATGGCAAGGCCTAACACTCTTCTGTTTCAAGTGGCACTACAAGACTAACCTGCTTCTTTATTTACTAAGATGCAGAAGTTTACGGGAAATATTTAGCGCGCTTTTGAAGCTTCAATGATCTAATTATTCTCTAGTCAACAATTATGCATGACGCAAGAACAAGCCTAAATTGTGTTATTCTGTACCTAGAAAGCTCTTCTGAAATACACTTTCAACATCTTTACCTTCTCAAAACTAGTAAAATTGAATAACAAAAACTTGCTGTCATAGAAGGAGCTATTATATTCTTCAAGCTAGTAATATGACACCATTCTAAGAATATACAGATTGGCAAAATTCAAACGTAAGGTAAGGGGGAGGAGGACTTTCTGATAAATTACCTGGAGAAGAATGTTCAAGAAATATAGAAAATCAGTCATGCTTCTCAGTGAAACAAGTATTTTTGACCATGTCCAGTTGATAACAATACATTTATGATCCTGCATACAATGAGTTGGAACAATGTAAAGTAAATTTGCAAAAGTAGTATGAGGGAAATCTTGGTATTTTGTAAAGAACCAATTCAACCCAAAAGCTTAAGCTATTGGGTGAGGCTACATTAATGGTTTTATATATCTCAACACGCCCCCTCACACGAGAGCCCAATGGGCTTGAAGGGTGGACAATACACAGGCCCACCTACCTATGCGAAGAAAGAAATTCCACTAGAAAGAAAGTGGGGGGCGGTGAGGATCGAACCGGTACAATAAGGCTCTGATACAATGAAAAGAACCAATTCAACCCAAAAGCTTAAGCTATTGGGTGAGGCTACATTAATGGTTTCATATATCTCAACATATTTAAATAAAAGGAAAAGAATCATACCTTCTGCACATAGATTAAGAAGAAAAACAATGGATCCACAAAAATTGCCACCATGCAAAAAATGGCCAAAATCTTGTTCCATTGTTGTACGATTTTAGTGTGAGGGTTCATAACTCCAGGAATATATGAAGAGCAGAAAGAAAAAAGTTTTCCCCCAAAACCCTTGGCATCCCCATAAAAAGCATTGTGGAACTGTAAACATTTAAAACATGAACAAAAGTACCCTTGGTTATGTGAAAGTGACAGCACATAAATGTCTACAAATGCAAATGAAAAGGTCAGAAGAAGTTCAAGTATACTGATATACAGTAAAGTTTATCAGTGTTAAAAAAATAAGTTTTGCATAAATAATGAGACAGCTTGAAATTGTCGATTGACAATACTTCTATTGCACCTAAATCAGACAATGATATCAACAAAAAAGAACAATACAAATAGATTCAGCTTTAAAACAAATTTTAAGAGTATGGTAATAACGAAATTGTGCGGGTTAAGAGAGTAGTTTCTTGTAGTGTACCTAAAGTAAAGGGAATAAGGATCATTTGGCAATTATAAATACTATTACAAGAGGTTAAATTACTTACTTAATCCTTAAAGTTTCACAAAACTTCAATTTAGTCCCTATAGTTCAGATTTGTTTTGAGAAATGGCAATGGCAATAGGAGCTGCTAACCTGTCTAGGAGCTCATATTAATAGGAGAAAAGCATCACCAAGTGGGTGATTCAAAACCACACAATTATTTTCTAGATTGTAAATCAATTATTTTGTTACTTTGAATTTTGTATATATTCTGAATTTTCTAAAACAATGGCTATTCCTGTACCAAAATCACATAGCATGCAAGCTTTAGATGCTTGATCTAAATAGGGCCTTAAGACACTAAATCCACAATCTTTACTTATGAATATATAAGTAAATAGCAATTGAAACAGAATACTTTTCATAGAAATACTATTCACCATCTTGATATCCAACATAAGTATAGATGATGTAGAAGTGCAAAAGCCACAACTATATAACTAAAAAAGTATATTCATCATATTGATTGACAATGAAAGCAATATAAAAGTAAGGCTGTGCATAAATATGAAAAATGTTGGCTACTTAATAAACACTTGAGTACAGTATAATTCAATCAAATAGCTATAAATTTTTTTTTTAAAAAAGTCATCATAGTAAACTCCTGACCTTGGTCAGAATAAAGATGTGTAGCACAAATTTGTTACTATGCAGTACATAATTGAAGTCAACTTCAAAACATATGATAGAATTCATTTTTTTCATAAATTTAAGAACTAACAGTCTATTTTAGGAAGAAAGACACCTTGGGATGAAATATAGTAGAAGCTCTTGGATTTCTTAGAGAAGAGGCCTTGAAGTAAGTAGGGCAAGTAGTGCAATAAGGATCATTACACATTCCCAGTTGCCCGGACCTCAGTAAGTGTTCATTTTTTCTATCATATTTGTTATTCCAGTTACTTTTGTCTGTGCCTTCTCGAGTAGAAAATTTTTCTTCCTTGCTCTCCGCTACTTCGTTTCCTGTCACAGCAATACTCTGATGCAAAAGATTTCCAGTTCCATGGGTAGCATACAGTGGACCACTCATCTGTTTAAAGGGGATTTTTCTCACACTACGAAGTGGACCAGTATGACCCACAAGACTAGCTTCTCTCTCACTGGGATCCATGGAGACCATAGGAATAGAAATTGTTGCACTTCGTGTCTGGTATACAAGCCTCCGGAAATTAGAATCCACAGCTTCATCAGATTGATGTTGAGCATTTGTTTCTGACAGCATTGGCACCTCATCTTTTTCAAAACGAGCCATGTTTCCTTGATGATTCTGGAATCTTTTGAAATAAACAAAACATCAATATATATATATTTCTTTACCATAACAGCAATTTTAAAATGAAAAAGTCCAATTTAGCTCGAAACTTGAAAGGGAAGAATATCAATTACAAGACACTAAATAACCAGTGCAGTGAAAAGCCAAAGACTGTACATCAGTGACAAAGCCAGAAGGAACTTAATACATCATAAGGAAGATCCTTGTTCTTATGTGGCAGAAAGTTAATTGTAGAATGATATATGTATCTTTACATTGGGAATTTTCAGATGACACAAAAAGATTAACAAGTGGAACAACTTGTAGCAAGAGAGAAGTAATGAATCCCCTCCTCATCTTAAATATTCAGAAGCTTGGAACAAACCAATTAAATTGACCTCAACTAACAATACAATCATTGAAATGCATGTACCATCCAACCTCACCAGTTTTAGTAAAAGAGTTAACAAACACATCTATGCCCTTGGTGCCATTGATCCTGACTCTACAAGTATCGGTGCTTGTGTTCAAATTTCGAAGTTAACACATATACACTATACTATACAACAAAATGAAGCATTATAACCTAAGAGGAATCACACTTAGGCTAGGAATCAATGGAAGAATTCAAGTACAATGTAAATGAGACTAAGTTACAGAAAAGGGTATGAACAAGCAGCAATAATGAAGAATAACAAGGAGAAATAACATGCAAAGAAAGAGTAAGACCTGTATGAAGTGAAAACCCCACAAACTATTTTGCACCCATTAAAGTTAAAGTATGCATTTTTATAGGCTTGGTGATGATGGGGGGAAAGTAGCACAAGGACATTCTGACACATAAAATAAGAGTTTTAAGAGAAAGATAACTAAAAAGGAAGCTTGTTTAAGTGAGGAAAATATTTTTAAAATCACATTGGCTACGATTCATTACGGTAATTTTTTTTTTTTAAGGGTTCAGAGCTTTAACGATGGAGTAATAAATCTATTGGAATATTAAAATATATATATAGATTTGTTTTTTTATTGTGAATGTAGATAAGTATAGTGAGTATAAAACGATATTATTTTCAGGCAGAAATTAAGGTATTTTTGTAATTATAATTTATTACAGGGTTATCATAGTCTTTTTCATTATAATTTTTTAATTTTTCAATCCAAAATAATATCGTTTTGGGAGCGAATGTAGATAACTTATCTACATTCTAGAAACATTAAACCATATATATATATATATATATATATATATATATATATATATATATGGGATAAGATTAACTTACACCGGTGTAAGACTAATAAATCTTACACCAAATTTTAACCGTTGATTTTCATGCATCTAACGGTTGAGATTTATTGGGAATTAAAAATTAATTAATAACCGTTGATGCAGAAAAAAAAAAAACCCAAGGGCCCCTATATATATATATATATATATATATATATATATATATATATAAGTGATAAAAAAAAACCCAAGGGTAGCTCAGTTGGCAACTGAGCTCCCAAGGGTTTGCTTGAATCAGAGGACAAATCTTTGGGGGTCAGAGGAGGAAAGTGTCTCCTTCTCGGTTGGGAGATTAGTCTCATCCTTCCTCCGGTAACGAAGCTCAATGCACCCGCTGTTCCAATGAGGGGCTAGCCTATAGGGCCGGACCCCGAGGGCAAGGTGACTGGAAGAGGTTGAATGGGGATACCTCCGGGTTGTAACAAAAAAAAAAGTGATAAAAAAATCCCTTGTATTTGGGGACTTACTATGTTTTTGCTTGATGCACTTAATATTTTTTGAAGAGGAGCGAAAAGCTCTAATTGGGACTAAATCATGACTAGGGGCTAATCTCGTAACTGATTCAAAGAGCTAATATTTATAAATGAGTTTTTTTTTCAAGTTACTTTACATAACTTTATCTAATGTTTATCGAAACGATGTCGTTTTGGGACAGAAATCATGGTTTTTTTTTTTTTAAATTTAGTTTATTTCAAGGTTATAATAGTCTTTATCATTTTAATTTTTTAATTTTATAACCCAAAATAACGTCGTTTCGATTAACATTAGACAAAGTTATCTAAAATAACATCAGAAACTCTTTTCCCTGTATGAAAAGGCTTTAATGTTTCTAAAGTGAAGGTAGATAAGTTATCTACATTCGCTCCCCAAATGACGTCGTTTTGGGTTAAAAAATTATAATGAAAAAGACTATTATAGTCCTGGAATAAATAATAATTACAAAAATACCTTGATTTCCACCTCAAAATGACATCATTTTGGGCTCATTGTAAATAAGTTATATATAGTAGAAAAAAGAGAACCCTTATAAAAATACCAAAACCGACTCGCATCACAAAAATTAAAAAAAAATAATAATAAGAGACCCATAGAGAAAAAAGAAAGACTTTGACAACGTCAATTTGGAAAGTTGAAATTGTTAGCGTGTAACGTTTGCTGACATTTCATTAAAAATAAACAAAGAAACCAAAACCTTAAATAGTTAATTAAACCTTAACTTTACGTAAAATTATTGAGTATTTAAGATCGTAACAAAACCGATTGCATTTTAAATACCTTTAATTTTGTTAAAATAATGCAGTGTCATCACTCATCATCTTATGAATGTTCAAAAATATCACCATTAAAGAGAAAAAAATAAATTTTAAAAAATAAATAAATATCAATACTTGTTACTGAGAGTAATTAGGAAGAAAAAAATAAATGGATGAATGATAAAATGTTATAAAAAATCATTTTTTTTGTTCATAAGTGCATTTGCTATTTTTTAAATAGAATTAATGTTTCTCATGCTATATGATATAATTTTATTTTCAATATACACATAAAAGTGTACGGGTCCCATGATTTTTTTCTCTCTTTTTTTCTTTTTCTTAAGATGACTTAACATGAGCCTCATATACTTTGTCTTCTATATTACGAGAAATATTATTCTCTAATTAAATATATAATTTCTTTTTTGTTAACAAAAAATAGTAATAAAGGTTACTTCCAAATTTATGTCTACATTTCAAAGCTAGGTATTATTCTCTTGGGTATTAGGGGTGTTATAGTAGAGAAAATTCCCATCAAATACATTAAGTAATATTTTATAAGTGAGGTCATATTTATAACTTTTTTTTTATAATTTCTTAAAATTATTTTTATGGTTATTGAATAAAGTCAAATTAATAATTACAAAATAATATTAAGTGTGGGCCATTAATTTGATTTTGATTAAATAAATATAACAGTGATTGTAAAAAAATTATAAAGGAAAGAAGTTGTAAATACAATATCTCTAGTATTTTAACAAATAAGCTCAATAACACATATTAACTTAAAGACAATGATTTGTTACAAACTTTTACAATTATACTATATGCTCCCCAAATATATTACTAAATACTAATCGAGTATATTTTCAGGAAAACATGCTATAATTTGTAAAAATTTATAAATAAAAATTTGTAAATATAACTCTTTCTTAACTTAATATGTTAAATTTTGTGGTCATAAAATAATCAGCATCTGTCGTAAGATTCTTCTCTCGGAAGTGAAGTGATGATCATCAACTACAGTTTTTTCAAAACATTAAACTCGTGCATAAAAAATATATACATATATAATCTCGTATACCGTAGTAATAAGTTAATTGTTGGTTAGAGGTAGAAGTCGTTATAGTCTCCAATCAAATTATATTAAATGAACACATATTTAATTTGTAAACAATTTAAAAATATATATTCTAATTCATAAATTATAACCACAAAATATCTGGTCAAAAATGAACAGAAGATAGTTGGATTAGGCAAGACATAATCATTTTTTAGTGTGTTTTTTTCTACGCGTTGCTATGTCTACAAAAAGAATATATATATATATATAAGAGGAATTAACTTACAAGATGTTGTTTAGCCTCACGCCAAGCACTGGCCATTGATTTCAATTTGATGATAATAAAAAAAAAAGCGTTGAGAGAGTGAGAAAAAGTCTTGTTTCTTCTCTTTTTCAATCATAATTTATTATTTCTTTTGTTTGACAATAAAAGATGAAAATTGGATAGTCTTGTGAGCTTAATTTGGAAGAGACAAGTAAAACTTCCTAGAAACTTCCAGGAAGGCACCAAGTACTAACTACTAACTAGTGTTATATTTTTTCATAAAAATAAAATACAATTTATTACTTCATTTTTATCATGAGATGCAAAATTAAAAAATTACATTTAATTATTAGGAGTTCAATAGAATTAACATATAGAATCTTAAATACATCCATGAAAACTTTGTTTACTTGTCGTCCTGTCCTTGATTCTTTGCTAAGTATTCACAGCGAATATTATTCGAAAAGTTGCTACTTTTGGAAATTTTTATTATTCGAAAATTAATACTTAATAAATAGGTGAGATAATATTTCACATTCAAAATTCCTTAGCATTTGTTTGGGAGTTGGTTGTAAGAGGAGAAGGAAAAGAAAGGGAGGGTTTTAGTAAACCCTTCCCTTGTTTGTGAGTTTAAAAAAATGAGGGGAAAAATTTTGGAGATTTTTACTAAATCCTCCAAAATCCTCCTTCTTCTTAAAATTAAAGTTCTCCTAATTTGGAGGATTTAAGGGGAAAAATATTAAAAATTATCTATCTATCCTTAGCATTAAAATGTGAAAACTATATAAATGTTAATCATTTTTAAATGTGAATCATTTTTAAATGTGACATTATTAGAAAAGTCTCAAATACTGACATAATTTATCGACGAAAAATACTTTGTCAAAAAATAGTGATAGTTTTTTTGATGAAAATCATATACGTCACAAAATTTCCATAAAAAATAAAGACGAAATTAGAGACGAAACCAGATTTTTCCATAATCACTGACATAATTTTTTTTATGGAAAGAAAAAATCAGTCAAAATTATTGTATAATTCCTTCGAAACTTTCCATGAAAATACTGTCCAAAATTTTGATGAAACACATTTCCATTGAAATTTTTTATGTAAACAATTACGTCAAATTTTTTTATGTAAAACATTTCCATCAAAAAATTTCGCAAAAAAATTTGATGCAAAATATGTCCATCAAAATTAGTGACTAAAAACATTTTAGTAAAAAATTTTGACGGCAAATTTTTTTTGTCACAATTTTTTACGGAATCTAAATTTCGCCAAAATATTTCACAAAAAAAATATTCATCGAAATTTTTGACGAAAAATACTTCTATCAAAATTTTCAACGAAACACATTTCAATCGAAAATTTTGACGGAAAAAAATTTCATCAAAATTCAAATTTCGTCGAAAGTTTTTGATGAAAAAATTTTCGTTAAACTTTTTGACAAAAAAAAATATTTCCATCAAAATTTTCAACGGAACACATTTCTGTAAAAAGAAATTGACAAAAAATATTTTCGTACAAATTTTTGACGAAAAAAATTTCGATAAAAATTTTTGACGAAAAAAATATTCTGTCAAAATTCTTTACAGAACCTAATTTTCGTCGAATGTTTCGAATGAAACATTTCCCTCTGACAAAACAATTTCCGTCAGAACACATTTCCATTGAAATTTTGAACGGAAAACATTCCATCAAAAATTTTGACGAAATTCTTTTTTCGCTTAAAATATTTGATGGAGGAAATCATTTTCGTCAAAACTTTTGATAGAAAATAAATTTCATCGAAATCTTGATAGAAGGTTTATTTTTGTAAAATCTTTCATCTTCGACAAAATGTATTTCGACGAAAAATAATTTTATGACGAAATTTGTGTCGTTTGCAATGTAAAAATTTCATCAAAAATATGATCTTTTTTTTTCACCAAAAAAAATGATCTTTTTTAGAATAGTGAAAAGTACTTTAATAATTTTGTTAGAAATTTTAAAGCTAATTTAATTTGTAAAATATAATAATTATTTCAATTTAAAAAAAAAAAAGATAAAATGATAAAAATATTTCATTAATCCTTCATGTTTCTCCCTTACCATTTTTTTAACTCCCAAACAAGGGAAAGAATCCCATTCAATTTCCTTTCCCTTCCTCTGCTTTAGATCTCTTTCCTTCTCTTCCCCTCCAAACTCCCAAACAAAGCTTTAGTGGCACACAACTATATTAATGTCCACTAATTTTTCAATTTTAAATTTTAAATTTAAACTTGAAGTTGATGGGAATATATTTAAAATTCAAAATTCATTGGTGGGTGGTGGCAGACGTCTATATTAATGACCCACTACTTTGATTGTTAAGCTATTAATTGTTACAATAAAAATTAGTTAAAAAACGAAATACTTATTCTATAAAGAAGATGTGTTATGGTGCATATTTTCCTTTGGTAATCACTTTCTTTTTAACATATTTCTTTTTGTTTTGGTCATTTTCTCTTCTTCAACTTCTTAAGCTATGTACTCCAAATATGATTTCATAAAGGATCTTAATCCTACCAAGGAGGACCGGAGGATTAAAGTTAGGGTGGTAAAGAGTTGAAAGGTTCCTAATTTTCAACATAAAGGTTTTGATGATAATGTGGATATGGTTTTGTTAGATGAACATGTAATAGTTTTCGATTTGTTTTTGGCAACTCTGTTGTTGCTTGATTTGGTTTTGATTGATATACTAATGTAAGTATTTTGTAGTGTGGAAAGATCTATGTTACTCTCAAGGGTTCTTTGCAGGTATGCGAAAATGGTTGTGTTATAGCTTGACAATCTCATGTATTTATGTTATGTCTGTGGAATATTTATTGTTTATCTGTTAAATTTTGTTTTGATATATTAAAATAGTGCATGCAACTTCTGCGAAAATAGGGGTCACAAACTTGAGTTCACTTTATGGGAGCAGTGTGTGGATGAAGTGCAAACATTTTTGGGAAATAATCAGTCTTCTCAGAACATCATAATAGTCCAGCTTGCGAGGATCAATGGTTTAATTTCTTTTTTAATATTTGTCAATTATTTTTAACCTTGTCATACTCTAATTGTCTCCCTGTGTCTCCCACTTTTATATGTTCTTAATCGTATAGGGAAAATCGGAATGACAAATACAAAATATACGACAAGGATTATCTTAGACTCAAATGTACCAAATATTTTTTTGTAGACTTCGAAAAAAGGTGTCCAGCGAGATCAAAATCAAAATTGATATTTTGTTGTCTAATATTATTTCTATCCAAGATTTTTTTTCTCAATTTTCTTATGTATCCCACATTATAATCCCCACTTCTAAGAATGAGACAATCTTATTTTAATTAATTTGACTTCTCGGTTGAAAAGAATATTTCTTTTTGTTATTTTATTCCCTATCAATTCTTCAATTATTCCCTATTAATGTCTATTGGGCTTAGTTTTAAGAAACATAACTATTTTTTTTTTGGTGAAAAAAATAACTAATTTAGATTGTTAAAAAAGTCACAAATCATTGCAACAAATAATTATTTTTTATTATTAATAACTGATGAGACGTAAATTCGTTTCCATCTAAGCCCATTTTGATGGCAAAATACCATCCGTTCCCTCATCTGATGAGCAACTTCAGCATGAAAATCACTTGTTTTACACTTTTGTGACAAAAACACAGTGGGGGAATGGATGATGACGTAACCATTTGGAAAACATATTGGGAACGGATTGAGAGCATTTATTGCACCTACTATACTCATTTAATGCTTCTGATCACTTTACATGAAACGTGGAAACAATGTCTTCCTAAAGCAGAGGCGGTGCACCACTTAAGCATACAGAAATGTGAACAGCAGGGAATAAAGAGTTCTCATTGGCTAAACAAGTAGCAAGACATGGGGGACTTTAGAAAAAATGGCTAATCACAAACAGAAGCTGTCCCATCTAACAACTTGCAAGCTTCTAAACACCGTTGTCAGCCACTTTATTAGACAAACAATACATGTCAACGATAATGGTTATGAAATTTCCAATTGATTTTTGTGTTCAGATTTTCGTTAAGTTAGATAACTTGATTTCTGCATCCAAAGGAGATTATGGGAATCTCAAAAGGGTCCTAAGGGCACTCTATCATCCAAGGAATTACTACATGATTCATATAGATTATGGGCTCCAGAGGCAGAGCAAAAGGATGTGGTTGAATATGTGGCTAGTGACCCTGTTTGTGGTTAAGTTGGGAATGTTTGGGTTGTGGGGAAGCGTAATTTGGTCACTTACAGAGGACCAACCATGCTTGCTACCAAAGGCGGATCTAGGTAGTGGAGAAGGGGGGAAAGTGCCCGCCCTTAAATTGTGATGTAGAAATACAAAAATACCTTTATCTTAAAATTTAAGCTTTTCCAATTTAATTTTGGAATAGGATATTATAACAACCTATTAGAGTTACTACCAATGTTACTACCAATCAATTTCATCGTTAGATTGATTATTTTGATTCAACGGTTATATTTATTTTCATCTTTGTATGATTATGATTATCCATATTTAATACTTTATATTTATTTTCACCTTTGTATGGTTTTGATTTCCCATATTTAATGCTTTTACATTAAATATGGGGATCATAACCATGCAAAGATGGAAATAAATATAACCGTTGGATCCACATAATCAATCTAACGGTGAAATTAATTAGTATTAACCTAGTTGGTTGTTACGATATCCTATCCTTTTAATTTCCCTCCTTATATTTTATTTTCCCGTGATTTTTTTTCTCCTCCACCTTCATTATCCAAACCTAACAGCATATAGCTCTATTCCAGACCAATCATTTGCATCTACATACTGATAATCTCCTCTCAAACCTCAACCTTCATTATTGGAAGTTGGAACATTTTCTTCTTCCTCCATCATTGGTCCAGTTGAGTCTAGATCTAGATTTAAACCAAATCCAGTCAGCAATCCAGTCAGCAATAAACTGCTCGCAAGTCGCATTCCAGACCAGACCTAAATCTATATGTACTTGAACTTATTAAGTGCCCACCCTTCATTAATTTTCTGGATCCGCCACTGCTTGCTACCACTCTTCATGGTATGGCAATTCTTCTGAGGAGCTGCCACTGGGATTGGCTTATTAATCTTAGTGCATCTGATTATCCCTTAATTACACAATATGGTATGCTGAGTGGCCTTAAATGCTAGATATCAATTGAATAATCACTATGCATTTTTTATTTGAAGAAAGCATTGTTTACTTGTTTTGCACTTAGTCTTTCTTTTATTGGGTTCGTGAAATAATCTTACCAGTGGCGATTACATATGTTAATGAAAATTGGCTGTGTAACTTAATGAAAATCAGAACAAAAAAACCAATTGAAATTTCATAACCATTATGCTTGTCTATTATATGATTTAAACGAGAATCTGCACACAATAACAAGTCGACAGGGAAGATTATTCAGAAAAAAAAAATTTATTTGTAAATCCTTTCATTTATGGTTTTTTTTTTCTCTTTCTTTCCTTTGAAAGGTTGCCCTTACTCACCCTCCATATAAAATTTGATATTTGCTCCATCCCCTATTTCGAGCACCGCTTCAACCGCTAAAAGAATGAGTTGGCTTCGGTGCATTTCTGTGTTTTTCATTTGGAATTTCCCTCAAATTGTTAATCGATTAAAATAAATTCAGTAATCGATTACAAAATTTTTCGACACTTAATCGACTAGATTTCTTTTGTAATCGATCAAGGAGGGGCAAATAGATGTATAGTTTTGAAACATGGGCAAAGTGGTTATTTTTTAATTAAGAATGGATAAAGGTGTCAAAAAGCCCTTTAATGTTTCTACAGTGAATGTAGATAAGTTATCTCCATTCACTCACAAAACGGCGTCGTCGTTTTGAGTCGAAAGATTAAAAATTATAACGAGAAAGACTACTATAACACTAAAATAATTTATAATTACAAAAATATCTTGATTTTCGCCCCAAAACGACGTAGTTTTTGGCGCAATGTAGATAAATTATCTACATTGACTGCAAAAAATAAACTTTATATATATATCAAATACATACATACATACATATATATATATATATATATATATATATATATATATATATATATATACATTTCTCAAGTTGGTGGACATCTGGTTAATAATCTTAATCGTTGATTCTCATTTTTTGCTTTTTTTATAGACGATCGTTGATTCTCATTTATTTCTCATATTTAGTACTTTCATCCACCTTTGAAAGATTATTAGCTGTATATATATATATATATATATATATATATATATATATATATATATATATATATATATATATATATATGTGTGGTTTATATTTTTGCAGCTGCTGTACGTGCAGCAATCAAATACTTGCCATATATACTTGAAAGCATTAAATACAGGGAATAATAACTATACAAAGTATGAAAGTATTAAATGTAGGAAATCATAACCATACACCTGTCGTTGATGTACGTAAAACGGCTGTAGAAATGATTATATATATATATATATATATATATATATATATATATTAGGGTTATATTGACAAACTTTTTTTTACAAACTTATAAATTACACTATGTCTGACCGATAATACTCTACTCAAGAGTGTACTATCGGTCAGACATGGTGTAGTTTGTAAACAAAAAATTTGTAAATATAATCTTATATATATATATATATATATATATATAGGGTTTAGCGGATGTAAAGTGACTACACCTAAAGATTGGTGCAGTCATATAAAACTACGTCGTTTTATAATGTAAAAACATTAAATATGGGGAATAATAACCATACAAATGTGGAAATAAATATAAAACATTAGATATGGGGAATCACAACCATACAAAGTTGGAAATAAATATAATATTTTTATTTTCTATAATTAATTTTAAGTGCGAACTTCCTTTATCCCACTTAAAACGACGTAGTTTTTATGTGACTGCACCAATGCTTATATTCAGTCACATTACAAATCATTTTTCCTATATATATATATATATATATATATATATATATATATATATATATATATATATATAGGGGTTTACATTTCTGCAGCTGTTGTACGTGCAACAATCAAATACTTGCCATATATATATTTGAAAGCATTAAATGCAGGGAATCATAACCATACAAAGAATGAAAGCATTAAATGTGGGGAATATAACCACACACCTGTCGTTGCTGTACGTAAAGCGGCTGCAGAAATGATTTTACCATATATATATATGTAACAGCCCGTGTTAACCCGGATTGTTAACACACTATCGTATTAAGCCACGCTTAATTAAAATGCGGAATAACTTTTTCTTTAATTCAATTATGACGTCATTAACCTTAGCCAACTTGATTACTTAATCAATTTCATAAAATACTGCCTGTATGTAAATTGCAAGACAACTAACTGAATACCTCGTACATAAATATAATGTGAGTATCTAAAACCACAGGGCTACAACACGCAGCCTGGGCCAAAATCCTGATACTTTAATTACAACATTAATTTAAAAGACAAAAGTCAAACCATGTGGCATGGAGAAACTCCATGCTCACCAAATAAGGCAACAATGCCCACAAACAGTCTCAACATGATAACATAAATAAAGCGGAAAACATAACATAACAGCAGTCAATCCAGCAGAACAGCATATCATACTATCAACTCAGCTCGGGCCTCCTGCCACCTGAGCCCTCAACATTACCTGATCCTGAAATAAGCGTCCCCAAACGTGGGGTGAGATCTCTAACAAGAAATCTCAGTAAGACAAGGGGTCCTCAAGGAGTCTCCACCCCAAGCTCACTTACATGTGTAATATAAGTTCTAAAACAGTATTTACAATATAAGTTCCAAAATCATGCGATGCAGCAATTAATCATGTCATGTGTGCTTTCAAATCTACTGGCCAGAGAAATGTAGGAATACGTCTATACCTACATGAGTACATGGATACTACCTGCACCTCACCCACAGCTTCTCCATCTTGTATGTACTACATACTCAGGATTGCCGTCTAGGTGGACACCACATGCATCTCATAAAAGCTCATTGCATATAAATAGCTCAACAGCATTTCCAAAATAATAAAGCATGTAACACAACATGCATAAACCCATCCCCATGGGACATGGTGGAACATCAAAATGGCTAAACTGAGGACACGAAAGCTTACCTTGCAAGCTAGCTATCCAAGCCAAGAGTCCAACCACTCACAAGTCCACAACAGCAGTATCAAAATCTGATATGGACCAATAATACATCAATATTAATGTATCACAAGCATACAACTTAAAGACTACGCCTTTCCTTTACGTTTTACGTCTTAAGGCTTCCAACAAAGCCATAAGCCCTTAATCATGTGATTCTGACTTAGTTCATTTATTACAGAAGTTCAACTTCCTTAAACTTGGGTCCACACACACTCAATAGCTTACTGTTCATACAGTACAGCTACTGTCTGCGCAGAACCCAGGATATCCGGATATCAGAAGGAGCATATCCGGATATGCCATATCCGGATATCACACTGGACATATCCGGATATGTCATATCCGGATACCCAGATCCCATATCCGGATATCAATATCCGGATACCATATCCGGATACTGATATCCGGATATCTGTTCGACAAATATCCGGATATCTCACGACAGAATGCAGTTTCTGCATTTCGTGAATATCCATCCCAAAGATCCAACTTTTAACACATGTACACGTTAAAGCATGCATCTTTAAGCATAAATGAGTTCACTTATGTGTTGGTTACTTCATTTTAACCTTTTACATGCCAAGACACCACCTTTAAGCAAGATAAACTCATGATCATGGTGAGATAACTTACCCCAAGGCTTAAGACAGAAATGGACAGAGGTATGAAGCTCTTGGAGCTCTCCACAGACTCCTCAACTCAGGCCACACCAAGGTGTACGAAAATGGAGCAAAGCTTGGCCCTTTCAACACCAAGGAAGCTCTTTGAGGCTTCACAACTCAAGAACAAGATGGCTCTCCTTCCAACTCTCAAACTCAGAACCAAAAACCTCTCAACCAGCAACTCAACACTCAGGAAATACCACCTCTCACACTCACAAAGCCACTCACAAGTGTTTACAAGAAGGAGAATGTGAAGGGAATGGCTTCAACCTCAAGAAAGGAGAAGAGAAGCCATGAACAGTGTTTTCCCTTACAAGGCAGCAGCCACCCTACGTAGAAAATTTTAGAAAGTCTAGGGTTATGTGCCAAATGGGTCTATTTATAGGCACAAGGCCACACACGCGCAGTATTAGCCTTAATAGCAAAGTAAAAGATCTTGATCTCAAACTTTGGAATCTAGACCTACGCATTTTTCTAAGATTTGTCATATTTTTATTTTTTTTCGGAGCACCTTTCCGGTACGCGCTTTTCCATAGCAGTATCAGTTCTGGCATCAGATTACGTCATTTTGACTTGAAACTTGTTTTACAAGTCCTACATAATATTCTAGTAATTATCATGCGTTCGTTATAATTTTCCGGGATACTTTTCCGGTACGCATTTATACCGAGTAGCAGAACCAGTATCTGCGCTTTTCTTCCGAAAAGCGACTTTCAGCATTTTTACTCACTCAGTATAATTATCTAAGCCCAATATTAATTATTAAGGTCAATTATGGAATTATTTCCTAATTATTATAATTATTTCACTAATTACCTTAATTAACGGTGCGGGTTCTTACAATATATGTGTGAAAAACATTTCTCAAGTTGCTTGAGATAAGTTTATCTTCGGCCAGCCCAAAACTACGTCGTTTTGTTTATTTATTTCCTTTTATTAATTGATTCACCTTTGAATGATTATGATTCTCTTTTTCTCTCTCTTCTTTTATCACCATTGATCCATCTTTGTATGGTTATGATTTAGTAGCCGGAGATAACTTTATCTCCGGCAGCTTTGTATGGTTATGATAAGCCTTATGTATATAACTTTGAATGGTTATGATTTGTAATGTGACTGTATATAAGCATTGGTGCAGTCACCTAAGGATTGATGCAGTCATATAAAACTACGTCATTTCATAATGTAAAAACATTAAATATGGGGAATAATAACCATATAAAGGTAGAAATAAATATAAAACATTAAATATGGGGAATCATAACCATACAAAGTTAGAAATAAATATAATTTTTTATTTTCTACAATTAATTTTAAATGCGAGCTTCCTTTATCCCACCAAAAATGACGTAGTTTTTAGGTGACTGCACCAATGCTTATATACAGTCACATTACAAATCATTTTGCCATATATATATACTTAGGGTTTATTGTTTATTATGTCACTAGATGGTTAAGTCAGTATTAAACTACGTCATTTTGTTTTTTTATTTCCTTATATTTATTAATTCACATTTGAATGGTTTTGATTCCCTTTTTCTCTCTCTTCCTTTATCACCATTGATTCACTCTTGTACGATTTTGATTTAGTGACTGGACAAATGCTTATATCCGGTGACTTGACACTCATCAAACCCATATATATATATATATATATATATATGGAAAAAATATTTCTGCAGTTATTGCAGATAAGTTATCTGTATTTATTTTCAAAACGACGTCGTTTTGGTATTGAAATCTTAAAAAATTATAAATATAAAGACTGTTATAACCCTGAAATAAATTAAAATTACAAAAACATCATGATTTCCGCCCCAAAATGACGTCGTATTGGGCTTACTGCATATATATATATATATATATATATATATATATATATATATGATAAAGTATGTGTCATTTAAAAGGATATAAGTTTGTGTCATTTTAAGAGAGAGAAAGAGATAAATAAAGGAGGAGAGAGAGTTGACAAAAAAATAAAGGTGTGTGTCTCACCTCTTTATGAGAGTGAAAAGATATAAATTATGTCATTTAAAATCATAAACACGATGAATTAACTTAGAAGAGTTTTAACCTCCCACCAACACGCCATTGATTTCAATTTGATGATAAAAATAGGTTGAGAGAGTAGAAAAAGTGTAGTCAAGGTTCAACTTCTAGAAACGGTTTCTTCTCTTTTTCAATCATAATTTATTATACCTTTTGTTTGACGATAAAAGATGAAAATAGATGAAAATTGGAAAGTCTTTTGAGCTTAATTTGGAAGAGACAAATAAAACTTCCTCGAAACTTCCAGGAAGGCACCAAATACTAACCACTAACTACTGTTATATATATATTTTTTAAATAATATTTTTCAATGAAATAATATATTTAATTAATTATTAGGGATGCAATAGTTGAACTGTAAAGTACTTAAGATCTTGGCTAACGTGACTTCTCTTCAGACGAACATCAAAATTATTCCATGTGATTCCATTTAGCTTTTTCTTATGGATGTGGACCACTCAATTTGTAGCATTCTTCAATTAAAGGCTTTATGACTGATACAGTACAAAAATATAAATATTTCACGGGTTCAATTTTTTTTTTTATATAAATTATTTAGTAATATAATGTGAATGAAATATTCACGAAGTGTGCGTATTTTTTTATTTTTATTTTTTGCTAAATGAAGTGTGCGTATTTAAATGCACAACATCTCCATCTTGATTTGGTAAAAAAGTCAATAATGCAATATGTGTATTTTGATAATGTGCATTTAAGTTACTACTTATGTTCTGCATGTGCATCTTGCAAAGCAGGACATATGGCAGATATACTTTAATTTTTGCTCAAATCATATATGAATAAACATTATCAGAATATATGTCTTTTCATATTAAATTAGTAAAAACTTGGCAAAAGAATTATGTATGGAATAAAATCATGACTTCAACCTTTCCTTCCTTCGGAGTCATGTGCACCAATGATTATTGGGAGTCAAATGAACAAAAAGAATTAACCCTATAATTTATCGTAATAATTAAATGAATATCTTTTTTAATTGATAAATAATAGCCACAGTATTATTAAAATAAATTTGAAATATATTAAGATTTACTTTTTAAAAAAGAAGAAGTAATATTACGTTGTTATCTCATGTCAAACAACAAAATTTAATATTTAGGTACTGTGAAACTTTTTAGATAAATTAGGTTGTTATTTTTTTATTCTCTATCCAAACAAATTAAATTCTACAGTCTCTAAGATACTAGAAAATACATTTTTTGAATCACTCCATTGAAACTTACCCATTTTCAAAAAATGCTTGCTGGACCAAGGGACGAAACACTTTGCAATGAAGAAAGGAGATAAAGAACAAAGCAAATTGTGAATTTTTGAAAAATTCACAATTCAGAAAGTAATGTTACTCTGTTCCACTATGGGCAACCATTGGCCACCTCACTCGCATAATATCATTACTATCACATAAGTCCCACTAAGGGTCGTTTATAAATTCATTTTCTTTTACGATTTTATACTTCTTCACGTTATAACTTGTGTCTGCAGGATGGGGGAATATTTCTAGTGTAATATGGGAATATATACATGGGGCAAGATATACTTACCACCAAATTTTTTTACCATCTTTACAACCAACCTAATCACTTTTGATTTCCGTCAATCTGCCGATTATGATTTATTCAAAATTATTGGATCACATTTATTAATTAATTATTAATTCTCATTAAGTTCAATAAATCATAACCGTTAAATTGACGGAAATCAACGGTGATTAAATTAGTTGTAAATGTGATAAACTTTTTTGGTGGTAAGTATATCCTTCCCTTTATATAAAACAAATCTTTCACAAAACAAATCGGTGATTTACTCCTTAATTAATTATTAATGTCGGACTTCACCAAAAAAAAAAAAAAATTAATGTCGGAGGTGTTACACATTTCTTTTAGGGAAAAGTTCAAATGTCTATGTGGTTTGCCTTTGAATCACTTACTCCCCTATTTTTTATTTATTTTTTTATCATTTATCCGTGTGATCTTTTCATCTAAATCCCTCTTTAATGGTATTGAAATTTTTAATTAAAATGACTATTCTACCCACTTCAACTGCCTTTTCATCTTCTTCCCAAGTTTTGCAAACAAAATTTATCAACTCCCTTTTACATTTTCTATTTTTCCATGGAGCACCAAAGTCCAGCCTCTAAACAAACAATTCTACTTATTTTACGTCACTTTGTTACCTTCTCATTTGGCAATGAGGCAACAAGCCAGAATGTCATCACAACTTTAACACCAAAAATAAAGTATGATCTATTATTCTGATCTCCACTCAAATCCCAACAATACGCTGATAGAAAATCTCATTATCAAGCATAGTTCAAAAGGAAGGCATTATCTGGCCTGTACTTCTGGACAACTTGAAGTGGAACATTGGTGATGGTAAAAACACCAATTTTTGGCTAGATGATTGGCTTGGAGATATTCCTAAGCTGCTAAATGTTGCAGTCATGGAACCCCATCCTCTGCTCATTGCTGATACTGTGGCTGACTGTATTGACAAAAACTCCAACAATTGGAACTTCACCTTTCTTCATCAGTTCTTTGAACAACATGTGGTTAATTTGATAGCAGCCATTCCCCCTCCCACTACTTCAGCTGGGTGTGATGTGCTTGCTTGGAAGGATCTGAACCCATCGATCTCTTTGGTTAAAAAGGCTTATACAAGCCTGATGAAATTTGATGCTTTATCTCCAAACTTTCACTGGGAGATTATTTGGAAATGGAAAGGCCCTGAAAAATACAAATTTCTGATCTGGAAGCTTGCTCATGGAAGGATTCTGACCAACCAATTAGTTTCCAAGTGGGGAAATACTTCTGACAGGTGCAAACTCTGCCCTGATAAGGTAGAAACCATTCTCCATGTCTTTAGAGATTGCCCCCGTGCCTCTAAATTCTGGAATTGCTCTTTGTTCACTACTCAACTGAACAGACTTTGCACATCTGGCTTGATAATTGCTTATTATTTTCTGATGTGAGACAGCCTAATTGGAGAGATTATTTCTTTATATCTTGTTGGTATATTTGGCTGTGGAGAAATAAAGATTGCCATGAACAAGATTTCAAGATGCCTGATAATGTGACTGGTGAGATTCAAAGAAATTGGGTGGTTTTGTCTAATGCTAAACAGGTGCTCAGCCCAACCTCCAGATCCTTTAGCATCAGGACTCCCACTCATTGGATTCGGCCAGAGGTGAATTGGCTTAAATTAAATGTTGATGGAGCCGTTTCTTCTAGGAGAGCAGCTTGTGGAGGTCTCTTGAGAAACAAGGATGGTGTTTGGGTTGGTGGCTTTCAATCTTTCCTTGGTTCTTGCTCTCCTCTTCATGCTGAGCTGTGGGCTATTCTCCATGGTCTCGATCTAGCTTGGCAAGGTACTCCTAAAGTGATTGTTGAGAGTGACTCCTCTCAAGCAATCAACTTGCTTTCCTCTAATGGGAAAGATGCTCGACAACTGCCCCTGGTAGTTAGGATTCGAGCTTTTATGGAAAGAAATTGGATGACTGCTCTTTCTTTCACAAACAGAGAAGCTAATAGCTGTGCTGATTGGCTAGCAAAGGATGCTCTTTCCAAGCACCTTGGTGTCTACCTTCTTCTGAATCAACCGTCTGAGCTGCAAAATCTGTTGGAGAAAGATGTCCAGACCCCTGCTGGCCAACCATCTGTGTGGAATCCTGACTAAGACCTTTGTGTTGCTTCTTTATGTTTTTCTTTTCTGTTTTTTGTTTTGTTCTTTTTTGGTTCTGTTTCTGTTTTACTTTTTGTTGGGGCTTTGCCCCTTTTCTGTACCAAAAAAAAAAAAAGGAAGGCATAATATCAAACAAGTTAAGAGCAATTAAACAAGCATCACAAAATCAAATTAAAGTAACAATTGATCCCATCATCTCATTTAAAAGTTTAACAGGTCGGTCCTTTCCATTGCAAGCATTGAAAGGCACAACAAGCTCAATTGCATACTCACATTCATCATATTGCCCAAGAAGTAAACAACAATGTATTAACTTGAAATTTTGTACTACAAGCGATGGGGGAGGGGAGAACCGTACATAGAAAGATAAAGGGAAAGGAAATTTGCATTTCATAATTTACAATTTTTGAAAAAGCATTTGGTTAAAATTTGGCCTTTGGCATTTGGTTCATTTTGTAAATTTTATTTTTAATAAAAATTACTTTGATTAAAATCTCATTGCAATTGCGTTTTATATTCTTATCACCAGTCATGTGGTACTTCACAAATATTTTCAGAAACTAGATAATGAAATAAAATTTGGTTGTATTGTTAGAAATCCTTGCAAAGCTTGAGAACGATGATATAAAGGAAGAAAAATTTATCAATTTTTAAACAATGTTAAGTAAGGACTTCTAGGGAAAAACCACAAGAGTGTAAATGATTAAAGAAAAAATAGGGGACTAAGTGATTCAAAGGAATATCATAAGACCAAATAATGATAGCTCGATTGGTGCTAGCCTGCTAGGGAACTGAGTATGTGGGGGAGAGAGCATGTGTTCGATCCTCCCAAATACCATCTCTGGGAGGCTTAATCATGAGACCGGCCCGAATCGGATTAGTCACGAAACGATGAACCAATTGAAATATCTCCCAAAAAAAGGAGGGGGAAAAGTCCAAAAACCCCCTATGGTATTGCTTTGAATCACTTACACCCCTATACTTTATTTTTAATTACTTAACCTCGTGTGATTTTTTCCATCCACACATCTTCTTAACACACTTAGAAACTTAGCTAAATATACATATTTTATCCTTTTTAGAAGAAGAAAATAGAGTGACAAAAAAAAAAAACCAAATGTTATGAAAACTTAGAACACTTAATAAAAGACAAAGAAAAAAATCCAAATGTGTCTAAATAAAAAAAATAAGTAAGCAAAAAAAGAAAAAAAAACATATCTAAATAAAAAAGAATAAAATAGACCAAGGACAACAAAGAAAAAAAAACCAAATATATTGGAAACTCATAACAGTAATCTCTTTTTGTTCTAATTTTTTTTTAATTTTTTGTTCTATTTTTTTCACCTCAATTTTTGTTTTATTTAGACTATTTTTATTTTTATTTTTATTTTCAATTTTTTTTTTAATTTTTTGTTGGGACACATTTTGATATTAAATAAATTTTTTAATATATATATATATAATATAATTTATATTTAATTTTTAATAAGTCATATAACCAATCAAATATTTAAATTTTAACATAAATATAAATATAAATAAGACTTTGTTAATTTTTTATCAAATTTCATAACAGAAAAAAATTAATTTATAAATTATTTCTTTTATATTTAGTTAACAAAATAAAATTAAGATTTCTGAGCATTTTCTGTCACTGCTATTGTGATTTAAATGTAACCGCGTGTCGGAACGTCATATTATAGGTCACTATTGTGATTTAAAACATATTTGGTCTTATTTTTTGTTCTATTTTTTTGGCCTTTAATCTTTTTTCCTTATTTAAACACATTTAATCTTTTTTTCTTCTATTTTCTTCTGTTAGTCTTTTATTAAGTGTTCTAAGTTTTCATAACATTTGGTCTTATTTTTTATTTTATTTTTTGTCATTCTATTTTCTTCTTCTAAGAAAGATAAAATAGGTATATTTAGTTAGGTTTCTAATTGTGTTAAGGAGGGGTGTGACTGTGAAGGAAAAAAATAACCACAAGGGATTAAGTAATTAAAATAAAAATAAAGGGGTATAAATGATTCGAAACAATACCATAGGATGGTTGTTGAACTTTTCTTAAAAAGAAAAGAAAAAAAGGGATACCATAGGAAGGTTTTTGAACTTTTCCCTTTCTTATAATATAGAGGCATATCAAGTGTAAGTATACCTAAACCTGATAAAGAAGATAGGAGAGGATAACTTATCATTTTCTACTTTTATCTTTTGTTTGGTGGGTCAATAGGATATGATTAGCTTATCCTATTGTCTCATTTTATCCTATCCAATACATGATTCCTTATCCTATGGGAGAGCTAGGTTAGGATTTATTAGGATAGGATATCAATATTGAATATCCAATATATCATACTACCCAATATATTTGTATTTTTTGTATTATATTTTATTTTTTCTTTCTCCTTTTCTCCTACATAATTTTATCAGATTGCTAATCAGGTGTTAATCAAACACAGTACATGATATAGACTTTTCAGCCTCGTATCATATCCTACCCTTATCCCATATCATATCCTACCCTTATCCTATCCTGTCCACCAAACGAGCCGTAAAATTTTAAAGCATTTACCCTTAATTATCTAATTACAAAAGGACACATTTGTTGAACTTCATTAAATGCTGTGTAGCAAATCAGATATAACAATTAAGGTTTAATCTGATAGTGAGGAATTATCACGAGTTAGACGTTTCTTCCTGTATCTCCATGCAACTTGAATCCGGGCTGCTGCAAGTGATCTCCAATAAGGTGATTCATACCTAAAATAACACAATTATCAAACCATTGTATTAATCTTAAGAAGATTATGCTGAGCCATAAATGCATATACAACAAAGACAAGGGAATGAATGACCTTATGGCTCCTTGAACTAGTGGACTCCTCAAGAACCTTGTAAAAAGGATTGTGACTTCTTCAAGGTCTGCAGCTCTTAATGAAAAGGCTTCCACATTTGTTAAACAGATTATTGTCCTGTTGCTAAGCAACCTTTGTCCTGGAAGCCTTACTTTTCTACCATCTGCACCAGAAATTGTATTGATACCATAATAAAGTCACACTCACCTTACTTTGTAAAATATTAGAAGATAAAGAAGGAATAAAGAAGTAAAAACTATTTGAGTGATATCTTAATTCTGTATTACTTTGCACATACTTTGCAAGGCTATAGATATACATGTTTTGGACCACATGTGTCCGGTCCACAACAGAAAGGATGTGATTTAGGGTAGTGAGTGAAAGGTATTATTTCATGCAACATAACATATATTGATGAACCACACTATTTGCTTGTTTTATAGAGGCCGAGTTGCTGATCAATGATTATTGCAACACCAGCTGACAAAACATTTGACAGGAATATCTTGTCAAGGATTGCTATACCTGAGCTGACTGAAGAATGTTCAAGATACCATCTCAGAAGTTCTTCACCACAAGCATCTCCTTCAGATAAGGGAACTCTAGTTCCATCTTCTCCTATGCTCTCCAATTTCCCACGCACCACAAATATCATATTCTCTACCAGACCACCTTGACGCAAAATCATACTCCCTTTGATGTATGTCTTTTGTCTTAGTCTCTCACAAATGGAATCCAAGATAGGCTCATCCATCATGGCAAAAACTCGAACCTGCAGACATTTAAGATTCTCAGAATATGGACACAAATTGGTACAACGTATAAAAGACTACTTAAATCATCATTACACAGAAAATTCAGGATTGTTTAACATACTTTTGTTTTGGATATATCATTGTTTTAGTTTCATGATGAAGATGCATAAAGCTTTTCCTTCAAAAAGGTTTTCACTTTTCACACTTAAACATCTATCTAGTTCTAGCATGTTACAAGTAGATACTCAAGGAAAACAGAATTTTACATGAAACATAGTGGCTGAGATTCTGAAGCTCAACTAACATCTAAACAACATAATTATAATATACTCAAAAAGTTAAGCATGACAAATTGATGTAATTATAACTAGTGATTTATGCCACAGATATTCAAGTGCATACTTTCTTAACAAAGCTGAAAAGATGACGTCTTATGTCTCTTTGGAGATCTTCTGGCAAATTCTCAAGAAGCATTTCTTCATTCACACCCCTTGTTGCAGCCCAATTATATCGTTCAGCCAGTCGTACTCTCCTGCATATCAGACGTAGTATCTATCACTTGTACATTATGTATGATCCATAATTTAATGTGACATAATAACCAAAATAAAAATGACAAAAAGTTGACATATTCTTATCTTAGCTTTCAGGCCTATAGTCTATAGACATGCAATACTATACAATATTTTGCATCTCTTTAAAATCTAAAAGAAGTGTCCAGAAAAGTAAATTTCTTATGTACATTGACAAATATATATTTTTTGGCAATGAGGATGTGATTCATGAAAAGAATGAGAAAATCAAGTACCTTCTTAGTTCTCCTGGTAAGCGCCTATGGCTCATCCATTGCTCAACATCACTTGCTCTAAGTTGCATTTCTAGCCTCCTATAAATGTATGGAAGAAAATATAAATAGTGTATTGTTACACTAAATTCATTAGAATTTTGACTATTAAAGTCTAATTGAAACATGCAGAGTTAGATAAGTTTTACCTGCGTCCAAGAGACTGAATAAAGTTCTGAAAGTTCCCAATGAGAAGAGCTAAAAGTAAGAGTCCCAATCCTATGATGGCAATAGTAAAAAGGACTTCCCCCACAAAATAGCTAGGGACCATATTACCAGCAAAAACACTGATTTGCTGCATAAAGATCACACCAGGTAAAATTAATAGAGATATCAAATCATTTATTTTCCTGAATCTTTTTGTGCTTTTCGTTTGGATTCATCTGCCACCCAACTAGTTCGGAAAAAAGGTGTTGTTGATGTTGATATCAAATCATTTCTTTGCTTTCACTTAACATTCACAATTGACAAAATATCAAAGCATCTATGATCATCTATTATCTTAAAATTGGCATATAATATGTTCTTCAAACAATTACAAAAAACATTATACATCAAATGCTTTTGTAATTTTTTTATTTGAATTTTCTAATATTTATGCTAGACTAGCATAAAAAATAGTTATATTTCAATGGTCAAATTGATCAAAATCATTTCCTACAATGAGCTAATGAATGGTGTATATGCGACAAAATTTCCAACCAATGTCATTCCATAGTCACTATATATATGTACAAAATTACTACTAGAAGGAACAAAAGAAAAGTTAAAGAATGAAATGCATACCTGGAATCCCCAAAACAACGAAAACACGTATTTGTTGATCACATTATTTTCTATAATAAGTTGTACAGCAGGAAAATAGATCCCATAATTAAAATCACCACCAGTGGAAGGGAAACCACTACTGGTAGTGGGATTCAAACAATTAATGGCATCTGTGTTGTTGTTCCATTGAGCTGATGTTAGGCCAGGTTGATTGTTTCCATCATAGCCACGCCCACAATCAATCAATTTCAAGCATCCAGGTATATTAGAATTATGGCACGCATCTCGCAAACATTGATTAATCCTCTGGAAGAATGAAGAGGAAGAAAACTAGAAAGTTAGTAAATTGAATGTTAATTAACATTCATTTACTCAATTAGATTCCTAATTCAAATTGAACCACTCAACTTTAAACTTTAAAGCATCCAACAAAACACAACAACTTTGATAGTTGAATTTCATTAACAACATTGCAGTAACAATTAGAAGGATTAAATTTCTGAGCACATATTACTACCATGTTGACAAAGCATTTCAACTTGCCTATAAATCTCATTACATATTATTATACTAGATACAAGCACATGGAAATCAGAATCAGACGCATTCAAATGAATCAAGTATTATGTCTTCTGCTTTTTTCTTGTCAAAGAAATATAATATAAAACCATTAATGTGGCATTCATCTAATAGTTTAAGCTTTTGGGTTAAATTGGTTATTTACATGGTATCAGAGCTTCCATGACTAAGTGGTCACGAGTTTAATCCTCACCACCTTCATTATATTAATGAATAATTAAATATTGTGGACTTTCTGAACGCAGTTGAGAATAAATGGGAGCTTGCAAGCAAGTTGAGAATTTATAGCAAATCATGAAATTTAGTGAGGAAGCAATTTGGTATTTTTGAAAAAGGAAGTTTAAATGTTACTAACCTGTAGACCAAAGAGGTACCAGCAAGAGCCAACAACATGGCCAAACAGCATAAAAATGAGAAGATTTATTGTGAAATTTGCCCACGCAGACTCAAATATGAATCCGGTTGGAGACTGGCCAATTAGCAGTGGCAGAAACCTGAATAATCTGGGAATATATTGCACAAGGATTGATGCTCGCAGAAGATTCTTAGCAGAATTTGCTCCCCCCAAGGAATTTGGTAAGACAACCAATATCATTATCTGCACATATTTCACTATATATGTCATGACAAGGAGTTTGGTGAGTACATAAACCCAAATGGCTTCTATCCTTTTCACAGATTGAAAACCCTTTCCTTCTTCTCAAGCACATGTTCAAGTCCAGGGACAAGTTATTCCTCAGAAATCAGAATGACATACCAAAAGGAGAAAACATTGTGGTAACTTCAAACATTAAGATGATGACATAGAACAAGAAGCAGTTTATAAAGATAAATATAAAATGAAGTCAACAAAATCCTACGTTTTTAAGCATTACGCTGCCACAGCATGAAAGATAAAAAAACATTTCTAGCCCATAAATAACAGCTTAAGCTTAGACTAATTAATTTTTGACAATGTATGAAAGTCTTTATGATCAATTGTTAAGAGATTGACAATGCATACCTAAAATACTAAGTCACAATGTGAAAGACAAAAAAAAAGTTTACATATGGAAGAAAGGGAGATGGGAAGAAATTTACCTGAGGAAGAGGAAGTACAACAAATAAGTCAAAAAGAAAATAACTCTTCAAGTAATTAAGAGCAATTTTCTTAGGATGGTCAACTAAATCTCCAGCACCAACCACTCTCGACTCAGGAGAAACATAAGCCAACCTAAACTGCAAAGAGGCAACTTGGTAGAGTTATTTAACCTTTAAATTATGAAAAGGAAGCAAATTAGACTTTAAAACTTAGCAACCATATTTTAGATTCAGGATAACTGCACTTTTCTTTTGGCCTAAACCACTAAACAATAACAAAGCAAGACATCCATAAGTAAAGAGATGCAACACCACTTAATACTATCAATAAGGTAATAGCTCAGCCTATTCATCATCTGTGCCAATTAATGATTTCATTTCTATCAATACAATTGTGAAGGTTACCTGGAGAAGAATGTTACAGAAATATACAAAATCATTCATGCTTCTAAGAATAGCAAGTGCTATTGTCAATCTCCAGTTGATAACAATACAATTATAATCCTACATTCAATGAACATGAAAAATGCAGAGTAAATTAGCAAATGGTAGCAGGAAAAGATAAGTGACTAGAACTTGGAAGATATTGTAATTAAATGAAAGGTAAAGAATCATACCTGCTGCACATAGAGTACAAAGAAAAATAAAGGATCCACAAAAATTGCCACCAAGCAACAAATGGCCAAAATCTTGTTCCATTGTTGTACGAATTTCGTGTGAGGGTTCATAACTCCAGGAACAAATGAAGAGCAGAAAGAAAAAAGTTTTCTTGCAAAACCTTTGGCATCCCCATAAAGAACATTGCGGAACTGTAAACATTCAAAATATGAACAATTTTTTTATGTGAAAGTGATAGTAGATCATAATAGTATGAAATATGAATACGAATATAGCATGTCTATAACATGAAAAGAGATATATAGCATGAACACATTTCTACAAAAAAAAAAATAATAATAATAGTAAGGGGCAGGTTATATTTAATGGTTTTATATATACAAACTCACCCGAGAGACCATTGGGCTTAAAGGGTGGACTATGCACAGGTGCGAACAAAGAAATTCCACTTGAAAGAAAGTCATACAGTGTACGACACGAGGTCTGATACCATGTAAAGTATAATTTGCAAAAAAAGTTGTTTGTACATTAATGGTTTTATATATCTCAACAAAAATAATAATAATAAAGTGCTTGACTATGCACAATATAATTGAAGGCAACTGAAATAATAGTCTATTCTAGGAAGAAAGACAAGACACACCTTGGGATCAAATGTAGTGGAAACTTTTGGATTTCTTGGCTTAGAAGGGTTGAAGTAAGTGGGGCAAATAGTACAATAAGGATCATTACACATTCCTAGTTGCCCTGACCTCATTAAGTGTTCATTCTTATCATCATAGTTGTTGTTCCAGTAACTTGAACCTGTGCTACGGAAAGTAGAAAATTTTTCTGTCTTGCTCTCTTCTTCTTTTTCTCCTGTTACACCTATTCTCTGTTGCAAAATATTTCCAGTTCCACGGTTATCATATAGTGGACCACTCATCTGCATAAAAGGAGTTTTTCTCTCTCTCAAAAGTGGACCAGTATGTCCCACAATACTAGTTTCTCTCCCATATGACTCCAAGGAGCTCATAGGAATAGAAAATGATGCACTTTTTGTCTTGGATGCAAAACTTCTGAATTTAGAATCCAGGGGTGCAACATATGATTCTTCATCTGTCTCTGACAGCACTGGCAGCTCAATGCCTTCAAAATTAGCCATGTTTCCTTGATAATTCTGTAAAAAATTTCATGAAACTAACAAAACATTCAAGACATACTTTTCTGTATCATATCAACAAAATCAAATCATTCGATTTAACATGAAACTTGAAAGGGGAGAATATAAATTATAAAGCAGTAACTAACTATAGCAGTATGAAAAAGTCAAATACTATATACAGCAGTGACAAAGCCAGATAGAACTTAATGCATCATAAGGGAACTAGTATTCTCAATTAATTGGCTTCAATTTTTTTTTTTTTTTTTTTTTTTCAGATGAAGATTTCAACATTTAAAAACTACAAAACAAAAATAAGAAAGTGGGAATGGGGAATGTTAAAAATGATTAAAAGGGGTACTTATGAACACAGATTTGAAGCATAATGTAATGAGGCCAACTTACTGCAAAAGCAATGAAGAATCAATGAATAACTTTATGAAGCAGATTTCTCGGTCAAAAGTCAAAACCCCCCACCAACATTTATGTCAAAAAGCATGCATTTTTGAGAGGTTGTTGATCATAGGATGAATAAGAGAGGAGAATCTCACAGCAAGGAAGAAAGTTGAAAGACAAAAAGAAAAAAGAATGTAAGTGTGAACACTCTTTAAGAAATTGAAAAAGTCAGCTTATGACCTGTGAATGATGATGAAAGAGAGCTGGAATTCTCATTAACATAAACTTTTATGATTGGTTGGTTGCATTGTTGGTAAGAAGGGTACGGTATCAAAAGATATAATATAAGGATTTTATAAGAGTTATCTTTGTAGGAAAAGTGATTGTGTAATGTTATAGAGATTCGTTTTGCGTGTCAGAATTTTTTTTTTGCTGCAGGCCCTACAAGATGTTGTGAGTGTATGAAAGTTTTTCTGATCATGTTAAATGATAGATGATAAACCCATAATATAAAGGGGTTATCGTTTACTTTTCCATTTTGTTTTTGTCTTAACTAGGTTCTTTGGTTCTATTTGGATTTGGTGAAGTAAGAAAGAGAAACCAAACATTGTTTTGCAGTAATGGGGTGGTGTTTGTTGAAGTTCAGATTCAGACAAGTGTAACTGACATAGTTGTACTTGGTTCAGTGTTACTCTACCCAGGTTAGCGAGAAAAACTTCCCTATCATTTTATCAAAAAAAAAAAAAAAAAAAACTTCCCTATCTGACAAATATGGTTTTTTTTATATATTTTTCTTTAAATTCAAAAATATTTTTTTGATAAAAAAAAAAAAAAACCAAATTCGTGATTTCAAATTGGAATCATGGAATTTGGTATAATTTAATGTATTGGGATTCTCAATACATTGAATTTTTTTTTAGCACTGTTTGGAGAACACTTCTAATGGTACGTATATGGCTATGTGGATATTATATTACAACATTTCCCCAGTTTTAATACCAGGAAAAATGTGTGCTATTTTAATTTTTAGATGACAATCTCATATTCTTTTACTCTATATCTTTAAGTTTTTTCTTCCACTCTCTCTTCCATGATTTATTTTTTTCTCTCATTTAGAATGACACAACTTTATATCCTTTAAAATGATACACACTTTTATTAATATTAGAGTAAGGTTTCAGGTCAAACAGTATAAATGCCTGAACCAGATGGAAACCGTACTAGGTAACGCTTGGATAACTTGGATGTGACTTGTGAACAACGAAAAATCATCGTTTTGTATTATCTTTATATTAATATCATCATCTTCATCGATTATACAAATCTATATAGGGTTGGTTTATCATCTATCATTTAACATGAACACAACAAATTTTTTACACACAACATTTTGTGGGACCCGCAGTAAAAAAAATCCCAGCACGCAAAACGAATCTCTATAACATAACACAATCATTTTTCCTACAACATAACTCTTATAAAACTCATCTATATAATATCAGTTATATATAGTGCTGTCCACGTTATTTCATTTCCAACCCAATTACGGGATATTTTCGTCATTTTCGATTCATACAGGCTTTTTAACCAATTTGGTATTTGTTAAAAACTAATATTTTGATATTCAGCAAAAGAAAAACTAATATTTTGATTAATATAACAAAATAATTTGCGAAAATGAGATTATGTTTGGAAATGGAAAGGTATTTTTAACGTGGCATTCAATTAATAATTTAAATTTTTGAATTAAATTCTTGCTTTGCATAATATCACAGTTTCTATGAATAAGAAGTTGGAGAATAAAAGGTCATCATCATCCCACTTTTTAATAAAAATAAAAAATAAAGTTAAAGTCAGCACAAAATATTCTGATGACATGTATATTATCCACATTTCAATCCTTAAAAAAAAAAAAAAAAATTCTTATATGAGGGAGTATATTAGAAATATAATAATGTACACTTACTAATATAACTTTTACTTAATAATTTGATTTTTTGAGTTGAATTGATATATTCGGTATATTGTGGCACAAACCTATAAATATGATAACTTGTAAGGAGTTATGTGAATTTACACCTCTTGCAAAGGTCATATTAGATTACGCAATTTATACCATGTTTTGAAAAGTTGGTGATGAAGGAAATTTTTTATCCATTGACTCAACTACACTTGCATCTCCATGCATGCAGAGATGTTGCATTTCTACGTTATATATGCAGACTTATTGTGACCCCCCCTCCTTATATTTGTAACCACCCAACTTCCCTAATATCAAAGATTCAATATATTGTATACAACAAAAAAAAAATAATAATAAAAAAAAAATCAATATATTATTTACTAAAATTGGAGGAAAAAAAATAACACATTTGACTTTGTTTATCCTACTCACCCTTGATTAATGTTACATGTGTTTCACTTTTTCTTACTTTTAATAAAGTAATAAATATTCTCGTAGATGTGAAGATGTATTTTATTTTATTTTTTTTGATAATGAAAAGTTAAGTGGAGTTAGATACCGGTATCATATTAGGATCAAAGAAGATCCACCCATCTCTTTGAGGATTTTTGGAATGAATTACATATCATCCACCAATAAAGTCCTCACATTGACAAACGATGTTCGAACTCACGTCTTCATGGGATATGAATGAAATCCTTAGCCAACTGTACCCATCTTTGTTGATGTAAATGTGAAGATATACTCGGAAAAAGAGCAACAACAATGGAAGCTGATATTTCTGATTCATGGACTAAAAAATGACATTTTATATATTTTTCGAATGTTGTTAAATTTCCGTAGTGATACCTAATAACTAATAGGGGTTTGATTTTCTCATGTTGCATGAGAAATGAATTCTCATGTTGTGACTCAATTGGTGGTGGACCCCACATTTATTAAAAAAAAAAAAAAAAAAAAAAAGCTTTGCACGCAAATCGAAGAGTTACAAACATGATAATTCAATTCTCATGCAACATGAGAAATAAGGTATGTAATATCCATTTCTGAAAAATGCTGGGTAATCAAAAGTGTAAATAGAGAGTGAACTGGGGAGGTAGAAGTAATTTTCCCATTATTGTTTAATTACAAAAAGGACAACTTTGTAGGTGGGTGACATGTTGGTGAATCTATGATATTTTGTTGGATTGAATACAAAGTGTGTCCCAAAATTTAGACATAGCAGTGCAACTCATATATGACCTCAAATGTCTAATCTGATAGTGAGGAATCAACACGATTTAGACGTTTATTCCTGTATCTCCATGCAACCTGAATCCTAGTTGCCGCTAGGGATCTCCAATAATGTGATTCATACCTTAAATAACACAATCATCAAATCATTATGTCAGCCATGGATTTGAAAATGGACATAGAGCTTTCTATGAGTGAAAACGTGAATGGTCCTCTCGTGTTAAAATTTTTCAATATATCTCATTCTTCACATGCATTAAATAGCTAGGTTCTATCAAAATTTGTGCATTCCTATATAAACATAAATAGATAGACACAAAGTCAAATGTGAAATTTTAACAAGACATAATTCATATATGTGCCGGTGCCTAACCGATTGATCATTTTGTCCTTATTTTAAATTTTTTAACTACTTTATTCCTCTTTCCAAACTATATACCAATTTATTCATTTTTTCAAATTATATATCAATCTGTCCCTGTTTGATTAAAAACTTGACCAAACCCTAATCTTTGATAAATTATTTACTTGAATAAGTATTGGTCAAATTTTTATCAAATAGAGGCAGATTGATATATAATTTGGGAAGTGAGACAGATTTGTACATAGATTAAGAAGATGGCTATGTAATAAAAAAAATTAAAATAGGGACAAAATGACCAAAGTGCCTAGTATCATTAGTTAATTTTCATTAATTTTTTGTACATCATAAAAGGGTCAAGAAGAAGATTATGCTGAACCATAAATCAAGATACAAGACAAGGAAAATGACCTTATGGCTCCTTGAACACGTGGGTTCCTCAAGAATCTTGTGAAAAGGATTGTGATTTCTTCAAGGTCTGCAGCTCTGAGTGAAAGTGCCTCCACATTTGTTAAGCACCTTACTGTCCTACTGCTAAGCAACCTTTGTCCTGGAAGCCTTACTTTTCTACCATCTGCATGAGAAACCAAATTGATGAACCATGCAGATTATTCCAACTCATGCTGACTTCTACTTTAGCATATTAATTTAACGTGCATCTTGTCATTGCATCAAGTATTGGTATACCTGTGCTGACAGAAGAATGTTCAAGATACCATGTCAGAAGTTCTTCACCACATGCATCACCTTCTGATAAGGGAACTCTAGTTCCATCTTCTCCTATGCTCTCCATTTTACCACGTACCACAAATACCATCTTCTCTACCAGACCACCAAGGCTCAGAATTCTGCTTCCTTGGATGTATGTCGTTTGTCTTAGTCTCTCACAAATGGCATCCAAGATAGGTTCATCCATCAGTGAAAAAATTCGAACCTGCAAACATCTTAGGTCCTCAGAATGTGGACACAAATTGGTACAAAGTGATAATAAAAGTATTAAATCATTATCATTACAAGGAACTTTAGGGTGAGTCTGGAACAGTGATAAAACTGATCATTTGTGACTGAAAGTGTTGAAAATCGACAATCACACAACAAACACAAATCGGAAAATGAAAAGAGAAAAGGAAGAGAAATTCACACAGCGGTTTACCCTAGTTCATCCAATGTAGGGTACGTCTAGCTTGTCTGTACCATATTCACCTCACCCCACTTGTTAAAGGTCACTTGGTTTATAAGGGAATATAAATAGGATTTAGAAAACCCTAACAGTAGCTATTCATGGACCCAAGCCCAAACTACTAAGAAAAAGATAAATAAAATGACTCATCAATGAATTGGAGGCCCACAACAATACCAGGCCAACAAGGGTCCTCATCTAAATGCAAAGTATGAGCCATAACAAACAGAAAGGTCACATGTTCAAATTCAAAATATAGTTTCTTTGCAAATATACAAAGGTAAGCTAGTATAAGGTTTGCCTTCATCCCTACCCTCGCTAATCGGAGCTTAATGGGAAGTGTTTTATCATTACAAAGAATTTTCAGAATTTTTTTTGACATACTTTGACTTTTAATATATCATTGTTTAGTTTTGTGATGAAGATGCATATAGCTTTGCCTTCAAAATTATTTTCTCATTTAAACTTGTATCCAATTCTAGCAGGTTACAAGTAGAGACCTAAGAGAAACAGAATTTTAAATGAATCAAGGTGGCTGAGATTATGATGTTCACCTATCATCTAAACCACATAATTATGATCCACTTAAAGACTAAGCATGATGAATTGGCATAATTATAACTAGTTCATGCGACAAATTCTAGTGCATACTTTCTTAACAAATTTGAAGAGATGACGTCTTATATCTCTCTGGAGATCTTCTGACAAATTCTCCATAAGCATTTCTTCATTTACTCCCCTTGTTGCAGCCCAAGTATACCGTTCAGCCTGTCTTACTCTCCTGCATGGCAAACATATTTATCACTTGCACATTATGTTTAATCCATTATTTCATATGACATAATACCTAGATAAAAATGATAAATTGTGTGACATAAAATTTCTTTAAATTCAGTTCTATAGACATGCTATATTATAGAATAGAATACTTAGTACATCTTCATATATGTACATAGTCTATATCACTACCATTATTAGAGCTAGGAACTTAATTCAACAGGATACCCAATAAAATGTTCTCAACAGCTATTTTTCATATGTTGCTGGCCTATGTGTACAATAATGTACGGAGTGATTAATCATATTTATTTGCAGACAGAATAAATAGACACAAGAAAATCCAAATTATTTCCTCTTGAAAATCTAAAGCAAGCAGTATTCAGAAGTTGCTAAGTTGATTCAGTCTTGTAATGGAAAACAGTACTGGTGTCTAGGAATAGTAAATTGCTCACATATATTGTTGGCAATGTGGATATCATTCATGAAAAGAATCATAAAATTTTGTACCTTCTCAGATTTTCTGATAAGCGACGATGGCTCATCCATCGCTCAAAATCGCGGCTTCTTAGTTGCATTTCTTGACTCCTGTAAAAGGGATGGAAGAAAATAAATCATGTATTACAACACTAAACACATTAGAACTTGACCATAAAAGTTTACTTAAAACTTGGATCATTAGATAAGTTCTACCTCCGTCCAAGACCTTGAAGAAAGTTCTGTACGTTTCCAATGAGAAGTGCAAAAAGCAAGAGTCCTAATGCCGTGATGGCTATAGTAAAAAGCACTTCCCACACAAAATTGCTAGGCAATAGATTACCAGCCAGAGTACTGATTTGCTGCATAAAGATCACACAAGGTATAACTGTTAGAGATATTAAACCATTCATGTTCATTTACTTGACAGCTTTAGTTTTAAGGAGTTTATGTACTACTTGGGCATGGACAAATGACAATTGACATGGTAATAGGGCTCCCATGATCAAATGGCCAGGATTTCAAGCCTTGTCTTCTCCATTTTTAAAATATCTTATTGTAAGGATAACTTCAATCTAATATGGTTTCCTCAGTGCTTGGTTTTCTTGCAAGAGTTGAAAAAGTAACCTTCATCTTGGTTCTAATGTTTCCTATCTTAGTCTGATTTTGTATTTAAGCAAAGACAGTAAATCAAATTTTGTATTTGAATTTTCTCAAATTTATGCTAGATAAACAAAAGAATAGTTATATTTGTAACTGCATCAGATTTTACACCAGTCTCATCTGATCCTCACTATATTTGTACAAAATTACTAATGAAGGAACAAGAAAATAAGAATGAAATGCATACCAGGAACCCCCAAAATAGAGAATACACGTATTTGGCGACCATGTCTGTTCGTATAGTAAGAGGTACAGCATTGGTATAGATCCCATATACAAAAGTACCATTGGAAGGGTAATTCCAACAAGCAATAGCATCTGTGTTGTTGTTCCACTGCTCTGATGTTAGGCCAGGCTGATTGTTTCCATGATAACCATGTCCGCAATCAATGAGGTTCAGGCATCCAGGTATAGTAGAACTATGGCATGCATTTCTCAAACATTGATTAACCCTCTGGAAGAAGGAAGAGTTAGGAAAGGAGAAAGTCATTAAAATGAATGTTAACCTTCATTTACTTAATTAAATTCCAGATTCTAATTGGACCACACATCTATAAAGCATCCAAGGAAACAACTTTTATAGTTGAATTTCATTACTAATATTGCAGCAAAAGCTTGAAGGATAAGATTTCGGAGGACATAATATTATCATATTGACACCAAGCACGTGGATCAACTGGTGGAGAGTCGTTCCAGCTAGTGGCCTCGAGTTTGAGTTCTGGATATATAATTGTGTTAAAACTTGGTAGGGAGAATTTTGCCACCCTTGTGATCCTACCCGACTTGAATCTAAATTAGTCGCCGACGACCAACGAATAACGAATGGTTTATACCCAAAAATTTTTTTTTATCATATTGACAAAGCATTTCATCTTGCATATAAAAATCATTACATATTATTATAATATATACAACCACATGGAAATATGCATTCAAGTGAATCAAATATTATTTCTTATGCCTTTTCCTTTTGTTCTTAGCAGGGTCTGAGAGAAGGCAAGCAATTTGTAGCTTATGCTACACAAAAAAATAATGGGAGCTTGCCACCTCTTGAATGGAAGGAGAGAATTTACAGCACATCATGAAATTTAGTGAGGAAGAAATTTGGTATTTGTGAAAAACTAGTACTAAATGCTATTTTCACTCACCTGTAGAGCAAAGAGGTACCAGCAAGAGCCTACAACATGGCCAGCTAGTATGAAAATGAGAAGATTTATAACGAAATTTGCCCATGCTGACTCAAATATGAATCCTGTTGGAGATTGGCCAATTAGTAGAGGAAGAAACCTGAATAGTCTGGGAATATATTGCACTAGGATTGCTGCACGCAGAAGATTCTTAGCATAATTTGCTCCTCCCAAGGATTTTGGTAGTACAAGCAATAACATTATCTGCACATATTTCACTATATATGTCATGACAAGGAGAATGACACATAAAATAGTGGTCTCTATCTTCTTTTACAGATTGAAAACCTTTCCTTGCACTGCCACCAACTTGTTCTCAAGCACATGTTCATGTCCACAGATATTTTATTCCTCAGAATGACACACCAAAAGGAAAAACCATTTTGGTTCAGGTCAAACTTAAACATGATGGAATAGAGCAAGAAGCACTTTGTAAAGGTATATATAAAGAACCAATCCAACCTAGGTGAGACTAAATTAATGATTTTTATATTCTTCTATGTAAAGAACCATTTCAACCAAAAAACTTAAGCTGTTAAGTGAAGGCCTCTTTAATGATTTTATATATCTCTAACACTCTAACATGCCTCCTTACACAAGAGCCTACTAGGCTTAAATGGTGGATAATGCATAGGCCCACCTATGCTAAGAAACTCCACAAGACTTAATTATTTATTAATTAAATGGGGATGGTGAGGATCGAACCTGTGACACCGAGGCTCTGATACCATGTAAAGAACCAATTCAACTCAAAAACTTAAGCTGTTAGGTGAGGCTACATTGATGGTTTTTATATTCCTCTAACAATATCGATAGAAACAAGACACCAAAAATCTACTAAGTTGAGCATTACTATAACACAGCATGAAAGTTGTTAAGCATCCACATTGCTCCAAAAACAAAAAGTTTCCAAAATGAAGAAAGGTAAATAGGAAAAAATTTACCTGAGGAAGAGGAAATACAATAAACAAGTCAATAAGAAAATAACCCTTCAGGTAATGAAGAGCAATTTGCTTTGGTTGGTCAACTAAATCTCCAGCACCAACCACCCTTGACTCAGGAGAAACATAAGCCAACCTAAACTGCAAAGAGGCAACTTGGTAGAGTTATTTAAGTCTTAAATTATGAAAAGACAGCAACCTATACTTAAAACCTTAACAACCATATATAAGATTCAGGACACATTCACTCTCTTTTTTTCCCTTTTGACCTGAACTACTAAACAATAATAAAGCAAGATACACATCAGTACAGAATGCAACACTACTTAAAACTACAGATAATCTATTTATCATCTGTGAATCATTTTCTTCCACTCTCATCTGTATAACTACATAAGATAGTAGACACTAAACGGCTCATTGTCAGTAAATGATAAATGCTCTTCACCAAAAAAAGAAACTCTTGCTGTCATGGAAGGAGCTTGAAAATCTTTTTCAAACTAACAACAGTACCATTCTATGAATATATGGAATTGCAAAAATTAAAAGCAGGGGGAAAAGAGTGGGTAGGGGCATTTTCAAAGGTAGTTATTGAGAAGTTACCTGGAGAAGAATGTTAAAGAAATATATAAAATCATTCAAGCTTCTAACTATAACAAGTGCTTTTGTCAAATTCCAGTTGATAACAATACAATTATAATCCTGCATACAATAAACAGGAGAAATAGTAATGTAAATATGCAAGTAGTAACAGAGAAAGATAAGTAACTAGAACTTGCAAGATTTTGTAATTAAATAAAAGGAAAATAATCATACCTGCTGCACATAGAGCAAGAAGAAAAATAATGGATCCACAAAAATAGCAACCAAGCAAAAAATGGCCAAACCCTTGTTCCAATGTTGTACAAATTTAGTGTGAGGGTTCATAACTCCGGGACCAAAAGAAGAGCAGAAAGAAAAGAATTTTCTTGCAAAACCCTTTGCATCCCCATATAGAGCATTGTGGAACTGTAAACATTAAAAATATGAACAAGAAGTACACTGAATTATGTGAAAGTCATCGTAGATGATAAATATGTACAAAAAGGAAATGGAAAAGGACCCAAAAGCTTAAGATGTTGGGTAAGGCTATAATAATGGTTTTATAAATCTCTAACACGCACCCTCACACGAGAGCCCATTAGGCTTGAAGGGTGGATAATGCACAGGCCCAGCCTACTTGTGTTAAGAAATTCCACAAGAGAAAGTGAGGGGCAGTGAGGATCGAACTCGTGACACCGAGACTCTGATACCATGTAAAGAACCAATTCAACCCAAAAACTTAAGCTGTTGGGTGAGGCTACATTAATGGTTTTATATATCTCTAACAAAATTGTCAATGGACAATGCTTTTATTGCCCCTCCAAGTGAACAATGATAACAACAACAAAAGTTTTAATAGTAAAAAGAAATGCATTAGTAAAGATATGCATAAATATGAAAATTATAGGTTACTTGCAAATCACATAAGTATAATATCATGCAATCAAGTATTCAAATGTCTATAAATTATTATCTGATTGAATTATACTTATGTGATTAGCATGTTGCCTATAATTTTCATATTTATGCATACGTAGTAAACTCCTAACCTTGGTCAGATTAAAGATCTATCGCATGAAAATACATCTAGAATAAATTATTTTAACCATGTATTAAATAATTCAAGGCAACCAAAATAATAGTCTATTTTAGATAGAAAAACAAGACACCTTGGGATCAAATTTAGTTGAAGCTTTTGGATTTCTTGGCTGAGAAGCCTTGAAGGAAGTAGGGCAAGTAGTACAATAAGGATCATCACAAATTCCCAGTTGTCCAGACCTCATTAAGTGTTCATTTTTTGTATCATAGTTATTATTCCAGTAGTTTGAACCTGTGCCATGGAAAGCAGCAGCATTTTCTGTCTTTCTCTGCTCTGCTCTGCTTTGTTTCCTGCTACAACTGAACTCTGCTGCAAAAGATTTCCATTTCCAGTGGTAGCATATAGTGGACCACTCATCTGCATATAGGGGTTTTTTCTCTCACTCCAAAGAGGACCAGTATGTCCCACATGACTAGTTTCTCTCTCATATGACTCCAAGGAGCTCATAGGAATAGAAATTTGTGCACTTTTTGTCCTGGATAGAAGCTTTTTGAATTTAGAACCCGAGGGTTCATAATATGGTTGTGAATCTGTGTCTGACAGCATCGGCAGCTTATCATTTTCAAAATTTGCTATGTTGTCTTGATAATTCTGCAAATTTTTGTGAAACTAACAAAATAATCAATACATATATTTCTGTATCATACCAGCAATTTTAAAATCAAATGATTCAATTCAACTTAGACTTGAAGGGGGAGAATGTAATTTACAAAACATTAAGCAATTAATGCAGTATGAAAAGGCCAAAGACTATACATACAGCAGTGACAAAGCCAGATAGAACATAAATGCAATATAAGAGTACTAGTATTCTCTTTTCCTTGCAATGATAGTCCATATTAATTCTTAACCAGATCTCAATAAGACAGAAATAAGATAATGGAGATGGGGGAATCTTAAAAGCAATTAAAAGGGGTACACAGAAAGAGTAGTAATACTATTACCTGTTTGAAGCAGATTTATCAGTCAAAAGTCAACGCCCCACCAACTTTTTTGCTAAAGCATGCATTTTTGAGAGCTTGTTGATCATGGGGAAGAGAAATGAAGAACAAAGAGGAATGAATATGGGAAAATACCAACGTGAGAGTTGTGAAGGTGAAGAGTTTTGAAAAAGTCATTTCTGAAGTGTGAATGTGAGGGATGATGAAAGAGAGTTAGAATTCTCGTTGCTTGTGAAGATGATTTATTTATTTATTTTATTTTATTTTATTTGATTTTTAACACAGATGCTTATCAAGATTCGAATTCGAAATCACTAATTAAGCTGGAACAATCTCGTACCAATTGATCCAGGTATTTATTGAATAGTACTTGTGAAGATGATTTGTTGCAGCCTTGGTATGACATATATTAAAACATATAATATAAAAGGCTTTCGTTTACTTTTTCTCTTCTCTATTATTTGTCTTAGGAGTTGGTGAAGTAAAATAAGAGGAAAACAAACATTAATAAGAGGAAACAAACATTGTCACGTTGTTACTTTGGCACTGCACTGCACTAGTTACCACTTCCCCGTGGGTTTTTGCTGCAACTATGGTTAGTGTCGTCACCAACTGGAACCTTTCTGGTCAAACATTAGAGATGCCTGAACCAGATGGAAGCTGAACTAGGTAATGCTTGGATTTGTTTCACATTGCATACTCAGGTTTTCTTTTCACACTTCTTTTATATATTCTCATACAATAAACAACAACTGAGTTTTTTTTTTTTCCTGAATAATCAAAACTACACATGCACCTGGCATAATATTTTACAATATAAAGTCAATCCTTAGCTAAGTTGATGAAATATTTTGAGAATAAAATTGATGCCGATCATATACTGGATCCAACCTCATTCATTCATGATATGAGTAACGACATGGAATTTCACCGATTTAGGGAATTATTTGATTTTGACGTAATTTTATAGGGTAAAATGTATATCATTTTAAAGGATGTAAACTTGTGTCATTTTAAGAGAGAGAAAGAGATAAATGAAGAAGAAGAGAGAGTTGAAAAAAAAAATGTGGATATCACCTCTTTGTGAGAGTGAAAAGATATAAATTGTGTCATTTATAAGGATAAATACTTTTCCCAATTTTATAAGTGTCGTTAGGACTATAAAGACAACAAGACTTTCTCTATCAAACATATTCATTAACTCAGCCGCAGGTTAAGCTGAAACAATTTAAAATAGCTTGATTCACTTTAGAATCACATTTCCATATTTAAGTGAATTCCAACAACATTTCTTAATAATAATATAGTAGTAGTAGTAATAAAAAAGTGCATAAAAATAATAGTTTAATCTTAATGTAGTTTACATCAAAAGGGAGAAAAGCACTAAAACAGACAGCACAACACTATCCGATCATCACACCAGAAAATACAGTTCCTAAAATTCCCAAAGTTACCCAAAACTGCTTATTTTTCGCCCCAAAAGTAAATTCTGGACCTGAGAAATATGTAAACCCTTCCTTCACTTTAGAATTCCCTACTCGATTCTTTGCACATTGTAACCCTGGTTACCATCTCTCTGCAACCAGAAGTTAGTGGTATATTTGAATAGGGAGAAAGCTAGGAATCTAAACATGAAGAAAAATAATAGTGAAATAGATTTTAGCACTTCCTCAGCAGTAAAAGTGAGAGCCACCTTGATCCCTCCACAATATTCTTGGTCCTTCCAAACATTGAAAGCAGTCTCGAGAAGGGCTACCCTCTTCAAACACTGCACCTAAAGGAACACTGCAGATAGAAATGAATGCATATTTAGTGTGCCAAAAGTGCAAATGCTGATGAAAAAATATCAGGCCTTTTGTTCTTGTTCATTCTATCACAACAAGACGACCTTGCCTAGGCTAAGAATGGATCAATTATTAAATCTTAGAAAAGGACAAAGGAGGGCACAGGTCTAAGAAGAGAACCATCAACATTAACATTTCAATAGCTTCACATTTACCCAAGTTTACTCTCAAGTCTCAACCGTTAAAAAGCTTCAAAATTCAAATCATAACACCTTATACTAGAAAATGCTCCATTTCAATCATGAAGAAAATAATTGAATTAGGCAAGTAAAAAATTCAATTTTCTGTTCCAATATCCAGACCTGCAAGCTGTCTCCTCTCCATATATTCTAAATCAGGCTGCTATAAATGTTCTTTACAAGAAGAAAGAGGAATGATTAGAAAAGTTTACCAAACTGAAAACCACTGAGGCCACCATGAACTATTTAGTTGCCAGTCACCAAAAATTGAAGCATAAATATCCTGTTCTCAAGTTTAAATCATTATTTCCATACTAGTTCATAATCTTATAGAATTCAATTTCTCTTACATTACTTAAACAATTAATTGAAATTATTTATACTTTCTTGTAGAAAAAATTAATATTGCACCACATGAGCATTCTAGCCATGGTACTCGTCGAGAAGGAAAATATATAGGGCAATTAAATTTGGAAATTGTGAAAGCATACCAAGAAAGAAATGCCACAAATGTATATTTACCATGGAAATTGGGAGCGCTACTTCTCAGTTTTGATACCATTGAATTTGAATGCGAATTCACATAATTGTTCGATGCTGGAGGAGGAAGCAATGAAAGCCACTCTGTGACTTGTCCCATTTGCGGTTCCAATAAAGGCAACAAAGCCAAATTATTTTGAGATGATTCTCCTGAAGCATGACAATTTAGAGTATAAGGATGCAAGTAGCAGAATGCCGTAGTTACAATAATTTTTTTTAAAATAAAAATTACAAAAATAGAAGCATTAGTGATGGTCAACTTACAAATAAAAACTTTCAGATGTTGAGATATTAAATTTATAAGTCTGACTAATCATCCTTGTATGCTGAATATAATGTAAGTTTGAAATGTTCATTTTAGTAATTTGCTATTATTTACCAGAAGTCAATATACTACAGTTGTCTTCAAATGGAAATGAAGTTAGGTAATATAGGGTGAGGTACTGTCAAGAGACTGAAAACTTTTGTGGAATTGACATTGTAATTGACCTTGCTTGTTTGTTCGAATAGTAATTTTGGCAAAATAAATAAACAAATATGAATCTGAATCTTAATGTGCATCTCATGGTTAGAAAATCCAATCTCTTCATAAATAAATACCCCCAAATTGTTTACCTTCTTCCCTGGCGGCTCCACTAGCAAAGCTGGACACTGCTGAATTCAAAGCCACTTTTGAAGGTGCAGGATAACAAGGTTCATCGTCCAAATCCACAATTGACACACCTCTTTTCCTCTTTCTGGACACAAATTCACAATCTGTAGAGATGATAAAGTTGAGTAACTTTTTCTTAATTAAGAAGCCAAAAAAGCTTATAAACAAACACGTTGAATCAAAATTTACAAATATTATTTCGTTATATTTCCATACTAATACATAATCTTATAGATTTCAATTTCTCTTACATTACTTAATTAATTGAAATTATTTAGACTTTCTTCTAGAAAAGATTAATAATGAACCAAATGAGCATTCTAGCCCTGGTACTCGTTTAGAAGGAAAATATATGGGGCAAGTAAATTCGAAAATAGTGAAAGCATACTAGAAAGAAATGCCACAAATGAATTTATTTTCCATTTTACTCTCCACCATTCTCTCTTCTTACTTCTTTTTATTTTTATTTTTTCTAAATCCTTCTTTTATTTTGAGAGAACTTTCAATTATCATTTTTTTTTCTTTTATAAATTATTCTTAAATCAGGGAAAAATGTTTGTCCTCTTAAAAAATGGTTATTTTAGTTAAAACAAATAAATTTTATTTAAAAATTAAATTAAAAAAAAAAAACTCTCACTTTTCCCCCATGATTTTTTATTGTGTATCTCTTTCTCTCACTTAAAATGATATAATTTTATCTCCTCTAAAAATATAAATACTAATAAAAATGCATAAATGTTATTTTTAATAATTAAAATTAAAAATATAAGATCTTACCGTGTTCTTCCCAGGATCTCAATCTTAAAGACATCGCTGCCCTTTTCAAAATCATTTGCCGTGTCTGAGAATCTGCCAAGGCTTGCTGATCGGTGAATTCAATGTCCTCCATGCTCCTTCCTTGTTTGAATACATGGATTCCACTTTCTCTAACAAACCCTCCGCCGTCTCTATTGTATGATAGAGTACACTTCACATAATTCCAGATATTTTCTTGTTGAAATAGAACATCATGACATGAGAATGTTTCTGGTTTTATATCATAAAGAACTGTATAATCCCCTTCTTCACAATAAAAATTGAAATCCTCTTCTATAACTTTTGGAATGCCGTTGACTTCAATATCGAGACTATAATAAGTGGGATATTGTCCATTGAAAAGAAAAGCAAAACATAGAGATATAGCAGGGATCATGTTACGAAACCGGAAAGAAATTGACTCTTCATGGAAACGATGCTCAAACCACTCTGGAATCCTTGATCCTGGCAAGAGAAACACTTTGTCTCCACCCTCCTCATGCAATTCCTGTTAGTCATAATTTATTCATACATTGATTTAGCAACACCTGTACAGTTTCAGTCTATATGAAATATCAAATTAAACACATATAAGAAAACAAGAACCTGATTCAGTAACATGCTTCTACACTCGGAAGTCAAGGATGGGCATTCTATTGCATTTAAAGTTCTTATGTTGGGTGAAATCCCTCTGATTTCTTGAAGATTCTCGCAATTATGTAAGACAAGATTCGTCAAACATTCAGGAAATAGTGTGAGGTCTAAATCTTTCAAGGATGTGCACTTCCATACAACGAATTCTTTTAAGTTGGGTGGAATCCCTTCAATTTCCCGAAAATTCTTGCAAAAATATAAACTAGTTTCTGTCAAAAAGAGACATTTCTTGATGCATTCAGGAAAAATTGTGCAATCACTAAGGCAATACCTCACAGTTCATAACAATCAATAGATTAAGTTCTGGCATCATCGAAATGCTCCTTGGTAACCGAACAACTCCTCCACAAAGACTCAGCTCTAGTATTTGAAGCCGAGTGAGGTTTTCAATTGAAAATGGCAGTTCTTTTATGGGAATGTTAGTGATATCAAGCTGTGTTATTTTTTCCATCTTTCCTAATATTTCTGGAAAATTCTCAAGACTTGGACAAAATGAAAGATTAAGTTCTTCAAGTGAGGGCAACTCGATGGGTGGAAAACTGCGAAACTTCTTGCAACCACTAGCGTTCAAGATTTTGAGTTTATTCAGGAATCCAACCGATTCGTGAATTTTGATTAAATTGTCACAATTTCCAAATGATAATTCTTCTAAATTTGGGACACCAGACACATCAGGTATCTCTGCTATACATTGACAACCATCAAACTTCAAAACTTTCATATAAACAAACTTCCTCTGCAACAAGAAAAAGAAAAAGAAAAAAACAAATGAATTATCTCATAATGAATATATCGATATATATATATATATACAATATATATAGAAGAACAGGGGAAAGAACTTATTATACTTACCTTCTTTGACATGAGTGAATCAATTGACAGTAAGGGACTTTGGGGTAACTCCAGTATCACAAGATTCTTTGGATTAAAATTTGATGGTAAAGATGGTGAAGGATATCCCCACCATTCCAGTACTCTCAAACTATTTGGAAGATATTTGATACCTTCAGAAAAATGAGCATTTCTTATAATAAGTGTTTTGAGGTTTTTCATATCCTTGAAGCCATTTCCATCCCATTCTAATACTTCAAATTCGGGGAAGTCCAGAATCATGATTTGAATTACACCACTTCCCTTTTAAAACAAAAGCACATGTCAACCACAATTCACGTACATATGTTTTTCAATTCAAATTTGCATATTAATAGAAGATTACATATCATAAAAGGAAAATAATAGACAGTGAAAGTGAAATAACATTGACAAAACAGAGGCATAAATATACTGTCATCTAGGCGTACAACACATAATAATGATAAGAGATAAATAAAGGTTAAATTTTAAAATCAAACCATGCATGTCAGTCTTACCGTATTTTCTTCAAGAACTTGAAGTATATCTTCGTGGAACCATAACCTACTACGCTTGCCAGGCTCATCTGGTGCTTCCAGTCGGACAATCTCTTTACCCATGTCCTCTATCAGGTCATGCAATGTTACATCATCATACGCATCAATCTTTATGAGAGATTTTGCAATCAACACTCCAATACCATCATCCGGAAGGAAACCATGATGAGCATGAAGTATTTTTTTGACATATGCCAAAGGATATCCATTGAAGAAACAAGCAATATCAAGAAATATTTTTTGCTGATTTTCCTTCAAAGAATCAAAACTTACTTTAAGTATGTTCTGGATCTCATTATTAGGAAATTTTTCATACTGATCTAATGAAGATACCCATTCTTCTTTCCTTCTTACAAATAAGTCGGAACCTATTACCTCCAAAGCCAATGGAAGTCCAGAAGCATAAGTTACTGCACGGTTTAAAATGTGCACATAATGTGGATCAACTTTTTCAGTTTTAAAAGCATAACAACAGACCAATTCAAGAGCTTCTTTATTATTCAACAAATCAACCTCAAATGTTCTTTTAACCTCATGACTTGTTAGCAAATCCTTGTCCCGAGTTGTAATGATGATTCTGCTACCAGAACCAAACCAATCAGGCTTTCCACAAGTAGCTTGCAATTGCTTTAGCTTGTCAACATCATCAAGAACTAAAAGAATCTTCTTCCGCTTGAGCCTATGCTCTATTGTTGCCATTCCTTCATTGACACCTGCAAACTTAATATCCTTCTCTCCGACTGTTTTCAAAAGAAGGGTCTCTTGGAGATGTTCTAATCCATGTTTAATTGAATTTTCTCTCACATTTTGAAGAAAACATAAACCCTCAAAATATTCAGCAACAGAATTAAAAACTGATAGAGCAAGTGTCGTCTTTCCTACTCCCCCAATTCCATGGATCCCTATCATGTGGACTTCATCATCAGATCCAAAATTGAGAAGAGAGATTACATCTTGCACTTTAGACTCCAATCCAACTGGATAATCCGCAACATGTAAACGAGCCCGATTAATCTTGTTGGAGACAACTTTAACAATCTTCTCAATAAGCTCATGTTCGTTCCTATTCCTGCCCAATTATTGAATCATGTCGTACTAAATGAATCATATATGTGTTGAACAAATGAAAATTAAAAGGGTGGGAGTATCCAACGCCTTATAAACTCCACATTAGTTGTTCATACAACCAATGTGAGACTACCTGTGCTAAGAAATTCCACAAGAGAAAGTGGGGGCTGCGAGGCTAAAGAACCTTGGGATACACCATCTTAAAAGCTAGCTCAAAGGATGTGCCCAAGGCCTTATAAAATCCACATTAATTGCTTATACGCTTTTGGGGTGGTGTATCCAAGTTCTTTAACATGGTATCAGATCTAACTTTTAGGGTAGTGTATCCCAAGCTTCTTTGAAGCATTTGAAATCTCACCGCCTCTCACTTGCTTTGTAGTGGAATTTCCACATGTAGGGTGGACTTGTATGTTGTCCACCCTTAAAAGTGGGCTTAGTGAGGGGGCGTGTTAACATATATAACCAAATTGTACGGGCAATAAGCCAGACTCCCAAGCTAGCTTTTTTTGGGATGTATGTCAAGGTTAACAAAAACAAAAAAACAAAAACAAAGGAAGAAAAAACAGTACCCTTGTTGTTTGAAAGTAAAGCCACACAAGCCAGCCGTTTGACGCAAAGCCTCTTTCCATTTTCGCAACTTGTCATCCTTACACCACTGTTCAAGAGTAACGAGTGCTTCTTCATAGCTACCTGTCTGATATCGCACGTCAGAAGGGTTAACGTCATAGAAAACTGGCAAAACTAACCGACCATTTTGCTTGATGCAGTGAAGGATATGGACAAGTTCATCTAAGCAAAATTGAGAAGATGCATAGTTGGTAGAGAGCACAATGATGGCAATCCTGGATTCCTCAATAGCCTTGAGAAGTGATGGTGTGATTTCCTCTCCTTTTTGAAGCTCTTCATTATCAATGAAGGTGTGGAATCCCCTGTCATGAAGAGCTTTGTAGAGATTGGCAGTGAAACCGTGACGAGTATCTATGCCTCTGAAGTTTAAAAACACATCATAGCTAAAGGAAGAAGAGGACAACAATGATTCTTGCCTTGCCATGATTGCTCACAAGTCACGATTCTGAAACTACACGAGTTTGGAAACACAGTTTGGTAAAGTAAATTGAAGAGAGAAACTAAAGCTGGTCTTTTGTAGACAAAACAAAAGTCTAATATCCACCTTTTCTTAATTTGTGACTCACTCCCAATTCTAACTTTGTCCCGAACTCAACTTTGTTTTTTAGACCACAACTTGACCGTTGTTTGCAATTCAAACTAGTGTGGATGATATTTTGGACACAGGTCATTGCCGGATGAAGTACAGGCGCTTTTTATTGTGATTCGGGCTCATGTCACTATTTTGTGGTCCTTTTTCACTTTGGGTATAATTTTATCTCATTTATATCCTTCTCTTTTTTCCAAATTCCTCCTCCACCCTTTATTTATTCTATATTTAAAAAGAGAGCTGTTGGGCCAGGACAGCAAACAAGTTCGAATAATAGGTAGAGGGGTATTAAAAGGTTTATTATCTATAATTTAACATGATCAGAAAAAATTTTCTACACTCACAATATTTTGTGGGACCCGCAGCAAAAAAAAAAATTCGGCACGCAAAATGAATCTCTATAACATAACACAAACATTTTTCCTATAACATAACTCTTATAAAATCCGCTATTAAAACATGCCTTTCATTTTTATAAAAATTTTTAAAGAAGGAATGATATAGACTAGAGACGGGCACGATTCGGTTAAGTTTTATATATCAAATAAAAAAAAGTGATTTGGTCCAGACAAATCAAACCAATTTGGAAAAAATGATTTGGTTATTAAACCAGTTCAAAAAAATATAATCTGATTCAGTTTGATTTGCGATTCAATTTGGTTTGGTATAAAATTAGGGAGGTCATATCCTTTCTTTAGTAAACAGACTAAACTTCAGGGGAGGTTGAATTAATTTCCCCTTCATTCTTGAATTAAAAAATGACACCTTTGCATGTGGTAACAAGCTAGTTAATCTACTATATTTTGTTGAACTTCATAAAAATTGTGTACAAAATTAGATATAACTATACAAACCATGACCTCCAATGATTAATCTGATAGTGAGACTGAAGAATTAACACGACTTAGACGTTTCTTCCGGTGTCTCCATGCAACTTGAAACCGGGTTGCAGCAAGGGATCTCCAATAAGATGATTCATACCTAACAACATAACACAATTATCAAAATCATTGCGTCAATCATGGATTTGAAAACATAAATTGAGCTTTCTACCAGTGAAAACTCACAAACTTGTTAGTTGTTACTAGTTACATTATTACATACATATGTGCAACTATTATTACCGGTTTTGTTTATTTTCATTTTGGTAAGTCATAAAATGTTCAAGAAGATTATGCTGAACCATAAATAAAGATAAAGACACATGACAAGGGAAATGACCTAAAGGCTTTGTTTGGGAGTTTGAAGGGGAAGGAAAGGATGGGGATTTAAGGGGAAGGAAGGGAAAGGAAAGGAAGGTAATTGAAAGATATTTCCTTCTCTTGTTTGAGAGTTAAAAAAATGGCAGAAGGAAAATTGGAGGGTCAATGAGATATTTTTACAATTTTATCTTTTTTAAAAAATCAATATAATTATTTCATTTTACAAATAAAGTTAACTTAAAAATTTATAAACAAAATTATTAATGTATTTTTCACACTACTTATAAAAAATCAGTTTATCAAACAAAAACAAAAAATCATATTTTCGACGAAAATTATACGTTGCAAATAATAAAAATTCCATCAAAAAATATTTTTTCTTCAGAATGCTTTTCATCGCAAGGAGACGGGCGTTTTATCCAATGGAATTTTTTACAAAACTAAATTTTAGTCAAAATTTACGACGAAATTTAGTTTCCGTTAAAAGTGTTAATAAAAATGATTTGTTTAATATTTTTGACAATAAAAGTTCCATCACAAGTTTTGATGACAAAAATAATTCCATCACAAAATTTGATGGAATTCTTTCCGTCAAATTTTTTTGATGAAAATGTGTCACAACGAAAAAAAATTTGTCAAAGATTTTGAGGGAAATGTTTTTGTGAAACTTTTGACGGAATTTAGATTCCGTAAAGAATTTTGACATAATTTTTTTTTTTTTTTGTTGAAATTTTTTTCAAAAATGTTTTGTGTCAAATTTTTTTACAAAAATTTTTTTGTCTAAAATTTTGAGGGAAATGTTTCTGTGAAACTTTCGACGGAATTTAGATTCTGTAAAGAATCTTGAAAGAATATTTTTTTTTTGTCCAAATTTTTTACGAAAATAATTTCCATCAAAAATTTTTGTGACAAATGTGTTCTGTTGAAAAATACGATAAAAATGTTTGTTGTTGAAAATTTTGCCGGAAATATTTTCCTTCGAATTTTTTTGATGGAAATGTGTTTCGTAGAAAATGTCAACGGAAATCTTTTCCGTCAAAATGTATGATGAAAATACTTTCATCGAAAACTTTTGACGGAATTTAGATTCAGTCAAGAATTTTGACGAATTTTTTTTTTCCGTCAAATATTTTTACAAGAAAATGTTCTTCGTCTAAGATTTCGACAAATAAGTCTTTTTGCCAAATATTTTGAGGGAAATATTTTAACGGAATTTAGATTCCGTAAAGAATTTTGACACAAAATTTTCTGTCACAACTTTTTACAAAAAAAAAAATTCGTCGAAAATTTTCACTGGAAATGTGTTCCGTTGAAAATTTTGACAGTAATATTTTCCATAAAAAAATTTGACTAAAATATTTTATGACAAATTTTTTTATGTAATTGTTTTATGTCATAAAAAATTTATGGAAATATTTTTCCACTAAAAGTTTGTTGGAAATATTTCAATTGAAAGTTTCAACAAAATTTAGATTCTATCAAGAATTTTGACTGAAATTTTTTACCAAAAAAAATTATGTTAGTGACTATGGATGATTCTTGTTTCGTCTCTATTTTCGACGTAGTGTGATTTTCGTCAAAAACTTCGTCACTATATTTGACATAATATTTTTGGTCGATAAATTATGTCCGTATTTGACACTTTTCTAATAATATCACATTAAAAAATGATTCACATTTATATAATTTTCACATTTTAATGCTAAGGGTAAATAAATAATTTTTAATATTTTTCCCCCAAACCCTCCAAATTGGGGGAACTTTAATTTTAGGAAGAATGACGATTTTAGAGTGTTTAGTAAAAATATCAAATTTCCTTATCTCATTTTTTTTAAACTCACAAACAAAGGAAGTACTTACTAAAACCCTCCTCTCCCCTTCCTCCCCCTCCAAAAACCAATTCCCAAACAATGCCTAAGGCTTTGTTTGAGAGTTTGGAGGGGAACGGAAGGAAGGGGATCCAAGAGAGAGGGAGGGGAAGGAAGGGGAGGAAATCGGAGGATATTCCCTTCCCATGTTTGGAACTTAAAAAAAAATGATAAAGGAGAGATTTGAGGGTTAATGAGATATTTTACAATTTTACTATTTTTTAAAATTAATATAAATATTATATTTTACAAATATAATCAAATTTAAAATTTCAAAAGAAAATTGTTTGCGTATTTTCACACTACTAAAAAAGATCATATTTTTTACAAAATTTCTATGTTGCAAATGATGAAAATTTTGTCAAAATGTTATTTTTCAGTCAGAATACTTTTCGTCGAAAGCCGACAACATTTTTATCTGATGAAATTTTTTACAAAGATAAATTTTCGGTCGAAATTTTCGACAGAATTTAGTTTCTGTCAAAAGTTGTGACGAAAACGATTTCTTAAATATTTTCGACAGAAAAAAGAATTCCGTAAAAAATTTTCACGAAATATTTTTCATCCAAAATTTTTTAAGGAAATATTTCTATCAAAACTCTCGACGGAATTTAGATTTCATAAAAAAATTTGACGACATTATTTTTTCGTTGAAATTTTTTACAGAAAACTTTTCTCGTCAAATTTTTTACGGAAATATTTTTTGATGAAAATGTGTCTATTGAAAATTTTGATAGAAATGTCTTTTATCAAAAAAATTGAAGGAAATATTTTCCGTTGAAAATTTCGAAGAAAATTCTTTTCGTCAAAAATATGATGAAAAAATTTTCGTCAAAAATATGATGAAAAAATTTTCGTCAAAAACTTTTTAAAGAATTTAGATTCTGTAAAGAATTTTGACGAATTTTTTTCCATTAAAGTTATTTACATAAATAATTTTCGTCAAAAATTTCGACAAATATGATTTTTTGTCAATATTTTGAGGGAAATGTTTTGATGGAATTTAGAATCCGTAAAGAATTTTGGCAAAAAAAAATTTCGGTCATAATTTTTTACGTAACTATTTTTTCGTCACAAAATTTTAAGAAAATATTTTTCGCCAAAAATTCTCGTCTGAAATTTGTTCAATTGAAAATTTTGATGGAAATATTTTCCGTAAATAAATTTGACGTAAATGTTTTCTGACAAAAAAAAATTGTCAAAGATTCTCGATGGAAATGTGTTTCGTCGAAATTTTCGACGAAAATATTTTTCCTTGAGAAGTTTGATGAAATATTTCCGTGGAGAGATTCGAAGAATTTAAATTCTATCAAAAATTTTGCCTGAATTTCTTTTCTGAAAAAAAATTATGTCGGTGATTATGCCAAATTTTGTTCTGTCTCTAATTTTGTCTTTAGTTTCATCAGAAATATATTTTCGTCTCTGTTTTCGACATAATATGATTTTCGTCAAAAATTTCATCACTATTTTTGAGGAAATATTTTTCGTTGATAAATTTTGTCGGTATTTAATATTTTTATAATAATATCACTTTTAAAAATTATTCATATTTATAAAGTTTTCAGATTTCATTGCTAAGAGTAGATAAGTAATTTTCAATCTTTTCTCCCTCAAACCCCTAAATTGGGGGAACTTTAATTTTAAGGGTGAGAAGGGTTTTGGAGGATTTTGTAAAAATCTCCAATTCCCTTCCCCCTTATTTTTAAACTCCTAAACAAGGGAAGGGCTTGCTAAAACCCTCCATTTCGACACGAATTCGACACGACACGAATACATAAACACAAACACGACATGAATTTTTATTCGTGTCGAAATCTTCAACATTGACACGACGCGAATAACACGCAAAATAGGGGTCAAAACGGTAATTGAAAAAATAAATAAAAAAATAATCGAAATTAAAAAAAATTAAAAAAAAATACGGGTAAGCACGAACACGACACGATTTTTTTACTTGTCATTTTTCCCAACACGAACACGACACAAATTTTTTTGCGGGTCAACCCAAACACGAATTTTCATGTCGTATCGCGAGTCGACCCGTGTGTCAAAACTCATATTGACACCCCTAATTCAAGATACCATGTCAGAAGTTCTTCACCACATACATCTCCTTCAGCTAAGGGAACTCTAATTCCATCTTCTCCAACGCTCTCCAATTTACCACGCACAATGAATACCATCTTCTGTACTAGACAACCTTATCACAAAATTATCCTTCCTTTGATGTATGTCTTTTGTTTGAGTCTCTCACAAAGAGCATCTAAGATAGGCTAATCCATCAGGGCGAAAATTCGAACCTGTAGATAATTTAGATCCTCATATTATTGACACGAATTGGTACAAAGTTTAAAAGCACAAATTAAATCATTATCAAGAGAAATTTCAGTATTGCTCGACAACATACTTTGGCTTTTGACATATCATGGTTTTAGTTTTGTGATGAAGATGCATAAAGCTTTGCTTTCAAAACGATCTTCATATTTAAACTTCTATTCAATTCTAGCAGGTTGCAAGTGGAGACCTTAGGTAAACTGAATTTTAAATAAATTATAGTGGCTGAGATTGTGAAGTTCACCTAACATCTAAACCACATAATTATGATCCACTTAAAGAGTAAGAATGATAAATTGGTGTTATTATAACTAGTCATTTATGCTACAAATATTATAGTGCATACTTTCTTAACAAATTTAAAAAGCTGACGTCTTATGTCTCTCTGCAGATCCTCAGGCAAATTCTCCATAAGCATTTCTTCATTGACTCCCCTTGTTGCAGCCCAAGTATACCGTTCAGCCTGTCTTACTCTCCTGCATGACAAACAAATGATCTATTACTTGCACATTAGGTATGATCCATAACTTCATGTGACATAATTCCTAAATAAAAATGAAAAACTCTGGACAAAATATTTTTTTAGCATTGAGGCCTATATATGCTATATTATAAGAAAACCAGTAGCTCCTCATCTATGTACATTATGACCTGTCAAAATTTTGAGGAGTCATTAATGTCAGAAGGTGAAGTTACCACTTGGAAGAATTAATAAATCTTGTCCTTCCTTTGATATGCTATATTGATTGATTGCTATACTCTAAATCACTACCATTATTAAAGTTAGGAACTGAACAGGAAGCACAATAAGATGTTTCGATCTGTTATTTTACATATGGTACAAGTAGGGATATATATGGGTCGGGCGGCTTGTCAGGGGCCTACAGCCTAACGTGGCTTGGCTTGACACGTTTTAAAGATAGTACAGGCTTGAACTCATTAAAAGGCTCTTTACAAATCAAGTCATAAGTCTATTTTTAAAAGTATTGACCATTAAGCCTCCAGGCCCGACCTGTATTTTTTAATAAATAATATTTTATTATTTTTTAATAAAATTGTTGAGATATATAAAACCATTAATGTAACCTCACCAAACAACTTCACCTTTTGGGTTGAATTGGTTCTTTACATGGTATCAAAGCCTCGTGTCCCGGGTTTGATCCTCACCGTCCCCCACTTTCTTTCTTAGTACAGGTAGGTGGGTCTGGGCATTGTCCACACTTCAAGCCCAATGGGCTCTCTTGTGAGGGAGCATGTTGAGATATATAAAACCATTAATGTAACCTCACCCAACAACTTAAGCTTTTGGGTTGAATTGGTTCTTTACAGCAGTTGATTAAGAAAGCTGCAGTAACAATGGCATCTACCCAGTAGCATTTGGATACATGATTCTGAGAAAGTAACGCACGAGCAACTTCAAGAAGATCGCGATTCTTTCTCTCAGCAACTCCATTTTGTTGAGGGATATCCACACAAGTAAGTTCATGAATCATGCCCTGATCTTGGATGAATTTGGAAAGACAGTGATTGACATATTCGGTACCTTTGTCAGACCTTAGTCTTTTAATTCTTTTTCCAAATTGGGTCTCAATCATTTTACAAAATCGAAAGAATAATTGTGGTACCTCAGATTTTTCATGCATTAAATAAACCCAGGTTACACGAGTGCAATCATCAATGAAAGAAACAAACCATTTATTATAAGAAGCATAAACATCAAAATGAACAAGATCAAAAGGCTCAACACTTTTAATGGTACTAGAAGGAAAAAAGACACGATGATGTTTAGCAAACTCACAAACATCACAATGAAAACACTCAATAAACTTAGACAAAAATAATGATGGAAATAAAGACTAAAGCAAACGAAATGGAGGATGCCCCAAGCGTTTAAGATGGAGCCTAATCAAAGAGTCGGCAGTAGACTGAGATTGAGTCAACAAGGTGTGATCTTTAGCATGCTTTGCAGAAGATTCTGGCACCAGATAGTACAGCCCACCTTGCACTTTAGCACCCCCAATCGTCTTCCTCGTGGCGAGATCTTGAAAAACGCAGTGAGGAGGGAAGAAAGTTACGGTGCAATTCAAATCTTTGGTAATTTTATGGATAGAAAGAAGATTAGTGGAGAGTTTGGGAATATAAAGAACATTTTGGAGATGTAAGGAAGGCTGTAAATATATGTTGCTGGAACTCGCAACTGATGTGTGTGAGCCATAAGCTACAGCTATTATAAGAAAGAAATGAGTCAGCACAACAAGCCATATGATCAGTAGCACCAAAATCGATAATCCAAGAATGTTAAAAATCAGTACAAGAAGAAAAAAAATGAGTAGTGGAGCTCATACCAGTCATGGCCAAAGCACTAGTATTAGATGGCTTACTCAGAAAGTCAAGCATAGTACGAATCTGCTCCAACTCATCTCGGCGAATAGAAATAAATTCCGAAGATGCACCATTTGAACCCGCCATAATATTGAGGTGAAAATCACACAAACGCAAATCTAAACGATGTCTGACTGAAGGAAAACATAGATCTGGAAAAAGGACACAAAACCAAGCAGAAATTTTTTTTTTGGCTGGGTGAACGATTTTCCACCGACCCCAATTAATTTGGGATAAAGGTGCTGTTGATGTTGATATTTTCTTTGCGTGAACAGTACCGCGTGAATAATAACCAATGTACAGTGCACGATGAACAATGTCCGTGAACAGTACCAATGAACAGTGTGCGTGAACAATGCTTTTTTTAGCTGTTTCGGTCGTCTGATGAAAAAGAAACCTCCGTAGAATGATAGATCTGAGAAAATGGAGTGAAACAGTGGTCCTCACGGTCCAAAAGGTCCACGGATTTTTTTTCTAGCGGCTCCTTTTTTGGCGACGAGAGGCAAATATGATTTGGTTTTTAAAGACAGTGATTTGCGGAAACAGAGCCCTCAGAATCAAGAGCTCTGATACCAAGTTGAAAAAAGAGATAGTCTTATTGATAAAATTGTGTATTACATCTGTACAATTGCTCTCTATTTAAAGACACTAAATAACCTAATGGGCTAAGCCCAAAGAAGATTCTAGAGTACTGATTTGTTTTATAAAGATCACTCTGGGTATAACTTTTAGGCTTTGTTTGAGAGTTTGGAGGGGAGGGGAAGGAAGGGGATCCAAGGGGGAGGGAGGGGAAGGAAGAGAAGGAAATTGAAGGGTATTCTCTTCCCTTGTTTGTGAGTTAGAAAAATGGCAACGGAGGAAAATTGAGGGTTAATGAGATATTTTTACCATTTTACTCTCTTTTTTAAAATTAATATAATTATTACATTTTACAAATTAAATTAAATTTAAAATTTGTAACAAAATTATTTATGTACTTTTCACAACACCAAAAAAGATCATATTTTCGATGAAATTTCTACGTTGCAAACGATGAAAATTTCATCACAAAATTATTTTTTCCGTCGAAATACTTTTCATTGAAAAGCGATGGAATTTTTCAATCGATGAATTTTTTTACAAAAATAAATTTTCTATCGAAAGTTTTGACGAAAATGATTTCCTCCATCAAATATTTTAAATGAAAATGGAATTTTGTCAAAAAATTTGACGGAACATTTTCCTTTCAAAATTTCGATGGAAATGTGTTCTGACGAAAATTTCGACAGAAATTGATTTGTAAGAAATTTTGAGGGAAATGTTTCATTCAAAACTTTCGACGAAATTTAGATTCTGTATAGAATTTTGATAGAATATTTTTTCCGTCAAATTTTTTTTGCCAAAATTTTTTCGTTTAAAATTTTCAATGGAAAGGTGTTTCGTTAAAAAATTTGATAGAAATTGTTTTTGCCAAAAAGTTCAACAAAAATGTTTCCGTCGAAAATTTTCGGCGGAATTTAAATTTTGTTAAGAAATTTGATGAATTTTTTTTTCGTTAACAATTTTCGATAGAAATGTGTTTCGTTTAAAATTTTGATGGAAATATTTTTTCGTCAAAAATTTCGTTAAATATGTTTATGTGTGAAATATTTTGGAAAATTTTAGATTCTGTAAAGAATTTTGACAAAAAAAATTTCCGTCAATTTTTTTTACAGAAATATTTTAGTCAAAATTTTGATGGAAATATTTTTCGTCAAAATTTATACGGAAATATTTTCCGTATAAAAATTGACTTAATTGTTTTACGTCGAAACTTTTCGATGGAAATGTGTTTAGTCAAAATTTTGGATGGAAATATTTTCGTTAAAAGTTTCGACGGAATTTAGATTCTATCAACAAATTTGACTAAATTCTTTTTCCGTAAAGATTGTGTGTGAGTGATTATGGCAAAATCTGGTTCCGTCTCTAATTTCGTCTTTAGTTTTGATGGAATTTTTTTGACGTATATGATTTTCATCCAAATTTTCATCATTATTTTTGACAAAATATTTTTTGTCGGTAAAATATGTCGCTATTTGAGACTTTTCTAATAATATTGCATGTGAAAATGATTCACAATTATGTAGTTTTCACATTTTAATGCTTAGGATAGATATTTAATTTTTAATATTTTTCCCCTCAAACCCTCCAAATTGGGGGAACTTTGATTTTAAGAAGAAGGAGGATTTTGGAGAATTTAGTAAAAGTCCCCAAACTCTTCCCCTCTTTTTTTTAAACTCACAAATAAGTTAACCCTCTCTCCCTTCTCTTCCCCTCCTAAAATCAACTCCCAAAGGCATGCTTTAGTATTCATGAGATTTCGTACAAGTTCGCCTTGATAATTGACATGGTATCAAAAATTATTGTGACTCGGTGGCAAGGAAAAAAGAGTGGTGATTTTGGTGTGCATTGTGGAAATATGTAGTGCGAGATTTCTTGTATGAGTGAGATATTTAGACGTTGGCTATAATTTGATCCTAATTATATATATAGAGGAGGGATATTTTCACTACCAAAATTTTCCACTACAAACTTATTACCCTTCTAATCACCATTGGATCAACATTTTCTCTCTATTCAAAAATATTTTAGCATTCTCTCTCTTTGATCCAATAGTGATTAGATAGGTAGTAAGTTGGTAGTGACAAATTTTGGTAATAAAAATATACTCTCTCATATATATATATAGATATATATATATATATATATATATATATATATATATATATATATAGGCTTTATTTTTGTTATGTTACATGATGTAACATAACTTTCCTATTTTATGTGGGGTCTCATCCCTTGATTTTTCTCTGTCCTTTCTTCTCTCTCCTCTCTCTTCTTAAATGTGTAGGTAGATTTGTTATGTATCAGGTAACATAACAAACATAAAACCCTATATATATATATATATTTATTTAGTAGTGAAAAAAATGAAATGCATATCTGGAATCCCCAAAAAAGAGAATACACATATTTGTTAACCACGTTAGTTTCTATAGTAAGCTGTACAGTATTCTGAATCTCTGATAGATGCCAGAACTAAAACCACCATCAGGAGGGGATTCAAACAATCAATGGCATCTTTATTCTTGTTCCACTGATCTGATGTTAGTTCAGACTGATTGTTTCCATTATGGCCATGTCCACAATCAATGAATTTCATGCATCCAGTAATATTAGAATTATGGCAGGCGTCTCGCAAACATTGATTAACCCTCTGGAACAAGGAAGAGGGAGAATAGGAGAAAGTTAGTAAATTGAATGTTAACCTTCATTTACTGAATCAAATTCCTGATTCTAATTGAACCACTCATCTTTAAAGCATCCAAGGAAACATAATAATTTCAACAGTTGAATTTCATTACCAGCTTTGCATTAACAATTAGAAGGATTAAATTTCCTAGGATGTTAGAGCGTATAATATAAAATTAAAAAAGGCCGTCACCTACTACTTAAGATTTTGGGTGAAATGGTTTTTTAACTTGGTATCAGAGCGCTTCAGGGACTATGAGCTCACGAGTTCGATCCTCACCACCCCACTTTCAGGTGGAATTACGAAAAACACAAGGCAGACCAAAAAAATGGGCTTGTGCAGCACAAGACAGACCAATAATGGGCTTGTGTCATATTCCACGCTTCAAGCCCAAAGGGCTCTTGCGAGAGGGGTATGTTAGAGAATATAATATAAAATTAAAAAATTGCGAGAGGGGTATGTTAGAATATAATATAAAATTAAAAAAAGACCGTCACCTACTACCTTAAGGTTTTGGGTGAAATGGTTCTTTAACTTAATGACATATATAAAGCCCTTAATCTTGCCTATAAATCTCATTACATATTATTATGTTATATGCAACCACATGGAAATATCCATTCAATACAAGTGAGTCAAGTAGGATTATTTCTGCTTTTTCCTCTTTTTCTTAGCATGGTTTGGGATGCAATTTGTAGCTTATTCTACTAAAAAATAATAATAATGGAAGCTTGGCTGAGTTGGCTCCACTCAAATAATAATAATAATTTGTAGCTTAGCAAGGTGAGAATTTAGAGCACATTATGAAAATAAGGAAGAAATTTGGTATTACGTTTGTAAAACAAGCAATATAGACCAGAGATATGCACGGTTCGGTTAAGATTTTTATATCAAATAAAAAAAAAAATCGGTCTGGGTAATCTGAACTGGTTCGGGAGAAATGGGTTCGTTCTTAATTTTTTCACACTATTAAAAATGGGTATGATTCAATTTGATTCAGTTGGGGATAAAAACCAGAACCAAACCAAATTGGTAAAATGGTTCAGTTTGAGAACCAATCCGGTTTTAAAAAAACGATTTGGTTATCTAACTAGTTTGAAGAAAATGTCCAATTTTTTACCCGATTAAAAAATATGATTCTTTTAATATAGTTCGGATCAATTCGTAGTAATCCAATTTGGTTCATTTCATTTTTTATACACCCCAAGGTACTAGACAAAACAAAAGGGGTAGACAAATTCATTTTGGCAATAACCCAATCACAGTTAAAGACTTCTTCATGGGGTATTTTAGCACATGAGGCCCAACAATAGAAGAAGACAAATTTTCAACTTTTTGGGATAAAATTAGCTTATAATCATTCAATAACAAGTCGCTAACATTCCGTAATAATAAATAATTACGGAGGTCATATCCTTTCCTTAGCAAACACACTAAACTTCAGGGGTTGAATTAATGGATTTTATAATTCTCATGTCGAAGGAAAATTGAAATATCATGTTGTAGAGATAAAAAGCATGTGGAACCCATGTGTTAGAAAAAAATTATATATAGGACCCATGTCAGCACGGAAATCGAAGGTTGTGTAGGAAAATTATAATTCTCATGTTGAATGAGAATTATAAAACCCTGAATTAATTTACCTTTCATTATTAATTGAAAAATGACACTTTTGCATGTGGTAACAAGCTAGTGAATCTCATATTTTATTGAACTTCCTAAAAACGGTGTACCAAATTAGATATAACTATACGAACCATGACCCCAATGATTAATCTAGTGAGTGAGATTGAGGAATTAGCACGACTTAGACATTTTTTCCTGTATCTCCATGCAACTTGAATCCTGGTTGCTGCAAGGGATCTCCAATAAGGTGATTCATACCTAACAACATAACACAATTATTAAACCATTGTGTCAATCATGGATTTGAAAACATAAATTGAGCTTTCAACCAGTGAAATATCACAAACTTGGTTGTTGATACTCGTTACATTATTACATATAATATATGAAACTATTGTTACTGTTTGCTTATTTTCATTTTGGACAAGAAGGTTTCCAGGCTTCATTGTCCAAGTCCACATTTAACATAGCAATTTTTCTCTTTCTGGACACAATTTTACAGCCTGTAGAGATGATAAAGTTGAGTAACCTTTTCTTAATTAAAAAGCCAAAATAGCTTATAAACAAACATGTTAAATCAAAATTTATAAATATTATCTCATTATATTTCAATACTAATTCATAATCTTATAGAATCCAATTTCTCTTACATTACTTAATTAATTGAAATTATTTATACTTTCTTCTAGAATAGATTAATAATGCACCAAATGAGCATTCTAGCCCGGGTACTTGTTGAGAAGGAAAATATATAGGGCAAGTAAATTCGAAAATAGTGAAAGCATACCGAGAAAGAAATGCCACAAATGTATTTTACCTTGGAAATTGAGAGTGCTCAGCTTCGGTGCCACTGAATTTGAATGCCAACTCACATTTTTATTCGATGCTGGAGGTGGAAGCATTGAAAAACCTCGCTGCCCCTTCCAAAATTATTTCCCCTGTCTGAGAACCTACCATGTTTTGCTGATCGATGTATTCAATGTCCTTCATGTTCCTTCCCAGTTTGAATACATGGATTCCACTTTTTTCAAGAAACACTGTGTCTCTGCTGTTTGATAGAGTACACTTCACATAATTCCAGATATTTTCTTCTAGATTTAGAACATCATGACGTAAATATTTTTCCGGTTTTATATCATAAAGAACTGTATAATTCCCTGCTTTCCAATACGGACTGAAATACACTCTTATAACTTCTGGCATGCCATTGACTTCAATATTGTGGCAATAATCTGTTATTTTTCCAGTGAAAAGAAAAGCAAAACATAGAGATATAGCAGGGATCATGTTACGAAACCGGAAAGAAATTGACTCTTCATTGAAACGATGCTCAAACCACTCTGGAATCCTTGTTTCTGGCAAGATAAACACTTTGTCTCCACCCTCCTCGTGCAATTCCTGTTAGTCATAATTTATTGATACATTTAGCAACACTTGTATAGTTTGAATCATCATGAAATATATGAAATATCAAATCAAATACGTGAGAAAACAAGAACCTGATTCAGTAACATGCTTCTACACTCGGAAGTCAAGGATGGGCATTCTGTTGCACGCAAAGTTCTTATGTTGGGTGAAATCCCTCTAATTTCTTGAAGATTCTCACAATTATTCAAGTCAAGTGTCGTGAAACATTCAGGAAATAGTGTGAGGTCTAAATCTTTCAAGGATTTGCACTTCTCTACTCTGAATGTTTCTAAGTTGAGCGGAATCCCTTCAATTTCCCGAAAACTCTCGCAATCATATAAATAAATTTCTGTCAAAAAGAGATATTCTTTGATGCATGCAGGAAGAATTGTGAAATTACACCTGGATAGTTCTAACCGTTGCACATTGTCAAACAAAGGGAGACCTTTCCGAATGAATTCGTCTACTATATTGCAATGCCAATGGTCAAAATCAATGGTGTTCTCAAACACCAATGAGCTCGTTGCATCACCTTTGTCCTCACCACGGATAAAAAATCCACTGTATTCCCCAACAATCAACTTATCAAGTTTTCGCATCATCGAAATGGTATTTTTTGACTGAACACGTCGACCACGTGTCAGCACTAGTCTTTGAAGCCGAGTGAGATTTTGAATTGAAAATGGAAGTTCTTCTATGGGAGTGCCATTTAAATCAAGCGTTGTTATTTTTTCCATCTTTCCTAATATTTCTGGAAAATTCTCAAGACTATGACAAGATGAAAGATTGAGTTCTTCAAGTAAGGGCAACTTGATGGGTGGAAAACTGCTAAACTTCTTGCAACCATTAGCATTCAAGATTTTGAGTTTATTCAGGAATCCAACCGATTCGTGAATTCTGATTAAATTGTCACAACGTTCAAAAGATAACTCTTCTAAACTTGGGAAAACAGACACATCAGGTATCTCTGTTATACCTTGACAATCATCAAACTTCATAACTTTCATATTAACAAACTTCTGCAACAAGAAAAAAATACAGGAATCAAATGAATTATCTCAGAATGAATATATTGATATAGAAGAACAAGGAAAAGAACTTATTATACTTACCTTCTTTGACATGAATGAATCAATTGACGGTAATGGACTTTGGGATAACTCCAGCATCACAAGATTCTTTGGATTAAAATTAGATGGAAAAGATGGTGAAGGATATCCCCACCATTGCAGTACTCTCAGACTATTTGGAAGATGTTTGGGACCTTCAGAAAAAGCAGCTTTTCTTATAATAAGTGTTTTTAGGGTTTTCATGTCCTTGAAGCCGTTTCCATCCCATTCTACTACTTCAAATTCGGGCAAGTCCAGAACCATGATTTGAATTACACTACTTCCCTTTTAAAACAAAAAGCACATGTCAACCATAATACACGTACATATGTTTTTCAATTCAATATGCATATTAATAGAAGACTACACATCATAAAAAGGAAAATAATAGATAGTGAAATAACATTGACAAAACAGAGGCATAAATATACTGTCTCCAACACATAATAATGATAAGAGATAAATCAAGGTTAAATTTTAAAATCAAATCATGCATATCAGTCTTACCATATTTTCTTCAAGAATTTGAACTATATCTTCGCGGAACCATAACCTACTACGCTTCCCAGGCTCTTCTGGTGCTTCCAGTCGGACAATCTCTTTACCCATGGCCTCTATCAGGTCATGCAATGTTACATGATTAACACGATCATACACATTAATCTTTATGAGAGATTTTTCAATCAACACTCTAATACCATAATCCGGAGATAAACCATGATGACCATGAAGTATTTTTTTGACATTTGCCAAATCATATCCCTTAAAGCAACAAGCAATATCAAGAAACATTTTTTGCTGACATTCCTCCAAAGAATAAAAACTTACTTTAAGTATGTTCAGGATCCTTTTTTCAGGAATTTTTTCATACTGATCTAATGCAGATTCCCATTCTTCTATCGTTTTCCCAAATAAGTCGGAACCTATTACCTCCAAAGCCAATGGATGTCCAGAAGCATATGTCACTGCACGGTTTAAAATATCCACGTAATGTGGATCAACTGTTTCAGTTTTAAAAGCATGCCAACATAGCAATTCAAGAGCTTGTTTCTCATTCAACTTATGAAGCTCATATGTTCTTTCAACCCCATGAGTTCTTAGCAAATGCATGTCCTGAGTTGTAATGATGATTCTGCTACCAGAACCAAACCAATCAGGCCCTCCAGCAGTTGCCATTAATTGCTCTAGCTTGTCAACATTATCAAAAACCAAAAGAACCTTCTTCCGGTGGAGCCTGTGCTTTATTATTGGAATTCCTTTATGAACACTTGCTAACTTAATATCCTTCTCTCCGACTATTTCCAAAAGAAGGGTCTCCTGGAGATGTGCAATTGAATTTTCTCTCACATTATCGAGGAAACACAGACCTTCAAATGAATCAGCAATAGCATTATAGATTGCTCGAGCAATTGTGGACTTTCCTATTCCACCAATTCCATGGATCCCTATCATGTGGACTGCATCAGATTCGACATTGAGAAGAGAGATTACTTTACGCACTTTAGACTCCAATCCAACTATATAATCCGCAACATGTAAAGGAGCCCGATTAATCTTGTTGGAGACCTCTTTAACAATGTTCTCAATAAGCTTATATTCGTACACTTTCCTGCTCAATTATTGAATGAAGTCGTACTAAATAATGATTCATATTAAAGATTAAATCAAATCATAAGACAAATGCAAATTAAAGAGACAAAACGTTCAAAACCAAAACAGTACCCTTGTTGTTCGAAATGAAAGCCACACAAGTTAGCTACTTGTTGCAGTGCCGTCTTCCATTTCTGCAACCTCTTCATGTTATCCTCGAACGTCTCCTTGTTAGCCTTGAATTTCTCTTCATGATTAACCAATGCATCTTCGTAACTACCCCTCTGATGTCGCACATCAGAAGGATCCACCTTGTAAAAAATTGGCAGAACCAACCGACCATTTTGCTTGATGCAGTGAAGGATATGAACAAGTTCGTCCAAGCAAAATGAAGAAGATGCATAGTTGGGAGAGAGCACAATGATGGCAATCCTGGATTCCTCAATAGCATTGAGAAGTGATGGTGTGATTTCGTCTCCTCTATGAAGCTCTTCATGATCAATGAAGGTGCGGATTCCCCTGTTATGAAGAGCATTGTAGAGATTGCCAGTGAAACCGTGACGAGTATCTTCGCCTCTGAAGCTTAGAAACACATCGTATTCCCATCCATAGCTAAAGGAAGAAGAGGACAACAATGATGCTTGGCTTGACATGATTCTGAAACTACAGAGAGTTTGGAAACACAGTTTGGTAAAGTAAATTGAATACAGAAACAAAAGCTGGTCTTTTGTAGACAAAACAAAAGTCACAAAACTGCACGCGGACTTGACTTCTTTGCTCCTTCCACGGAGTTTCTTTTTTAATAAATTTTTTTTTTTGGTAAAAAACTTTTTTAATATTTTGATTTAGGTTAAATACTTTTTCTTTCATATATTACTTATTTAATTCAGTTGAAGATAAGCATGCTCAACAAAATTATTTTTAAAAATATCAAAACGAATTTGGTGGGTCATATCATCTATTATTTAACATGATCAAAAAAAATTTCTTACACACATAACATTTTGTGGTGCGCGCAGCAAAAAAAACTCTAACACGTAAAATGAATCTCTATAACATAACACAATCATTTTTCCTACAACATAATTCTTATAAAACCCAAGTTATATTACCTTTTTTTCTTTACTTTAATTGTATTTTTAATAATATAATTGAAGTGATAAATTTTTACATATCAAGAAATTTTGTTTACTCTTTGAATACAATTGTTGACCTTCTTTCACAGCTTTGTTATTACCCGAAACTTACCGAAAGATGCTTAAACTTGTATAAAAGAAAATTACTACTATTAATAATAATAAAAATAAAGATGCAGTCTACCAAAAAAAAAAAAAAAAAAATTATGATGCTTAAATCAAATGCGAACCAAACTAAATAATGCTTAAATTAAATATTTTCTGGGAAAATTATACTCTTATGTTACATAAAATTCATCTCTTATGTTACACTCACATAAAAAAAAAGACGTGTCTCATTTTTTTTTCTTTTTTCTTTTTTAAAAATTGATAGACCCGACTTAATTTATCTCATAATATAAAATACCACATCCCCTACAACATAAGAAAATTAAAGCACTATTTTATAATATATTAACCAATGCTTGGATTAGTCGGATGTGACATGATCATTGTTTTTTATATTCGCCATTTTCTTTGATTATTTTATGGGATAGATTAAACATGTTTAGATTATAATTTAATTTAAGAAGTTGAAATTTTTAACAACCAGAAATTAATTTAACAAATAAAAAGAAACATGGAGTGGTTACCAATTTTATTTAAATTTAAAAATACTTTATTTTGCAAATTAATCTTTAAAATTTTGGATTAAGTTCAAGAGTATAATTATATACAAGGATGAAAACTTAACATCGCCCGAACACATCTATAAAAAATAGTTACCTTTAAATAATTTTGAAAATATTAATAATTTTAGAAATATTTATTTTATGGGTTTATCATCTATCATTTAACATGATAACAAAAATTTTCCTACACACACAACATATTATGGGATCCGCAGCAAAAATAAATAAAAAATTCTGGCACACAAAATGAATCTCTATAACATAACACAATCATTTTTCCTATAACATAACTTTTATAAAAACTTTGTTTTATACCTTAAATGATAAGTATGATTATTTAGGAAGAAAGTTAAATTATTACTTTTATTTTAGTTTGATGAAAAAAGTTCTACACATATCCTCTCCTCTCATAATTAAAAGCTACGTCATTCCTAAAAAAGCACATGGGTTTATTAATTTAAATATATTTTAATGATAATCTTATTTTAAAAGATTCATTAAATTTGACCATTTTGAATCATTAGCTAAAATAACTCTAGAAAAAGTCACAAATATAGTAAGCTATCACGGCTAAACCGCTCATTTAATAAAGATAATTTTAATATATTTTTTGATATTTATAATAAAGATAATTTTAATTTTTTATTATTATTACTTCAAAATTTATGACAAATTCAAATAAGTTTTGGATCATTAAATTGTTTCGGCTAAAATTATTCATAATAAATACACAGGATCAACAAGCAATACGGCTAAGTCTTTCCTAAAATAATTTTATAATTTTATTAATAACAAATAAGTCAAGATGAATTTTGGATCATCAAACTATCATAATTAAAATGACCCAAGAAATGTATGGGTTAACAAGTTGTCATGGCTTAATCATCCATTTTATTTATTAAGAGATATTTAATTTCCAACTCCCTTTAATTAGCACAATAATAATAAGGGATATGATATTCTGACACCCAAGTTATGTTACACCCATGTGACACCCAGTCAATCTCACCGTTGATCGCTTATGTTGATCCAACGGTTATATTTATTTTCATCTTTGTATGGTCATGATTTCCCAAATTTAATATTTTATATTTATTTCTACCTTTATATAGTTATGATTTCCCATATTTAATGCTTTCACTTTAAATTTGGGAAATCATGACCATACAAAGGCCGAAAATAAATATAACCGTTGGATCAATATAAGCGATCTAACGGTGAGATTGACTGGGTGTCATATGGGTGTAACATAATTTGGGTGTCACAGTATCCTATTCCTAATAATAATGGTAATAATGCAATGAAAAATATGAATAAAAAATAATTGGACAAAAATCGTTGAATAAACAGGAGAAATAATTTTATAATTTCTTTAATTTCATGTTTAAAAAAAACTTATTAATTAAAAATCTCATGTAACCTAATAATTGAAACCTATACCCTTTTGAATCCAACGTAGCATGTCATTAACTATACTATTTTAAAACTAAATTCAAAATAACATAAAAAAAAATTCTAACCAATGACCCCACTTGCAACAAAATCTTATGAGATCTTGCAAATCATCTTTCCTTGTAAAACGGTCATGGTTATCAAACAGTAGCAGATGGAACAAAATTTCCAACTTAGTGAGCTAATTCTACTTGATGGTGCCCCATAAGGCCATAACAATAAATTTGAATCTTTGCCGAAGAGTGAATCTTTTCATGTAAAAAAAATCATGATATCATTATATAGACAATCATAATCATATAAAAGTAAATTAATGGTAATAAAAAAGAAGAGAGAGAAAAATATTAAAATAGATAATTACTGAATCATAATTCTTGATATATTTTTGTATGATTATAATTGTCCCACATGATCATATCATATAAAAAATGAGAGAGAAAAAATATTAAAATAAATATTTATTAAATCATAAGCATTAATATATCTTTGTAGGATTATTCTTAGGGTTTCGATTTTCTTATGCAGTAGAAAAAAATTTTCTCATATTATAAATACATCTTATATGGACTCACATCTATTAAAATAATAAAAAACAAAAAAAGATATTGGAGAAAATAATTCTCCTGTTTTCCTTATTCATATCATTTTTTATTTTTTTTTATTCGAGAGAGTCCATTTCCCTAGCAAACAAGAAAATATTGTACCACTGGCTTCTTGTCTTTTCCGTTCCATATTTTTTTATCTCAACCTACTAAAGTATTTGGTGCAGTGATGTGTTCGGCCAAGGAAGAAAGCTATTCAACCAGAGCATCGATTATCTAATAATATTTGGACCTTTAGACTAAAAAAATGTGGACCACAATTGTATAATAACACATGATGAACCAAAGCTTAAATCTGTGCACCACTAGGGATAGCGTGTTGGGTGAGTTTAGAGTGTATTAGGATTGCTGTTCGATTTTCCTGTAACTCCAAAAAAAAAAAAAAAAACCTTAAATCTGTACACTAAGTATGGATGAATCCACAACAACATTTTGGAATTGTTCTTTTTTTTTTTCTAATATATCCTTCGGCCGATAGTTGAAGATTAATCATTTCGAAACAGGAGATCACATTTTGAAATTGTTCTTTAGGCACTAACAGACAAGAGCCGGTTGCAATTGAGAATAAAATAAATAATTATATTCAGAGAATCAAAGGAGTAAGCACGATCACTGGATAGGGGATTTGAGCTTGGCATTCACATAAAATGAAGAGGTGTTGTTGATTTATAATGGCGAGAAGTCAGAAACAAAATGGATGCTTTATGTTTTTTTTTTTTTTTTTTAATAATCTCAACTACTCCCCTTAATCTTATCTTCTTTCAACTACTCCCCTTAACCTTATCTTCTTTCAACTACTCCCTCAAGCATATCTTCCGTATCTTTTTTTTTTTAATAATATTTTTTAATGTTAAAATATAAAATATTACAAACGTATACTAAAATATATTGGGCTTCACATTCACATAAAATGGAGAGATGCCGTTAATTCATAATGGCGAGAAATCAGAAACAAAATAGATTCTTTATGTTTGGACGTTAATTCTCCGCGACGGTTCTAGATTTGATCTTATTTTTATGTTTGGACCTCGTTTTACGTTGACGCATAGATCCCCTTCTACCAGTTAGTTATGTGATCTGTCTTTTTATTTATTTTTCTAATCTTGATTATGGACTCTCTTGTCTCTTATGTTTCTGGGTCTCTGGCCAAAAGTCGGAGTCTACTATTTTTTTAAATTATATCCTTGCTTCGCTGAGTGTGGATAAATTGGATGGGTCCAACTATGATATTTGGTCGTCAGATCTGCAACTTTGGTTGGATGGGCAGGATTATACATCTCATCGCACTACTAAGGCTGAATCTCTGGCGGCCAATAAACGCACACGATGGAAGATGATTGATGCTCAGTTGTGTAATCTCATTAAAGCTACTCTTCATCCGTCAATTAAGTAGACTTTTCGACCTGCCAATACCTGTGAAGCTATTTGGAGTCAGGCAAAAGCACTGTACACCAATGATACACAGCGACTCTATGGTGTGTGTCAGAAATTGATGACTACTTTTACTCCTCGGGACTTCAATTGTCCTATGACTGAATATTTGGGGAAAGCTCAGAGTTTGCTTCATGACCTTAACAAACTTCTGCCCCTTACTGGTAATGTTACTAAGGAACAGGAACAACGTAATACACTTTTTATGTTGATCATTTTATTTGGTTTACCTTACCATTTGTCTGCCAATGGGAATCAAATTTTGGGATCTGCTACAGTTCCTACACTGATTTTGTGATGTCTACCTTGCTTAGGATTCCATCTAAGCCCACTACGTCACCAACACCTCCAATGATGCATATACCTCCAGTGGATTCAGTTGACTCTTCCGCTCTTGCTGCTCAAGGTTATGGTCGTGGACGTAAATTCTCTAAAGGAAAGCTATTATGCACTCATTGTCATCGGACCAATCATAATGTTGACCGATTTTAGAAGCTTCATGGAAAGCCACCTCAACCTCCTCGGAATGCTCATGTTGCTCAGACTTCCTCTAGTACCTCTGATCCAGGGTTACCTTCCGTTGCACAACCTCCAGCTGCTCTTCTTAACGAATTTGTGACGTGGTGGTCTGAGAAGCAAACATCATGTCCTACTGCATCCATTGCTCCCACTGGTAACTCTTTTGCTGGAATCTGTCAGTTGCACTCTATAGGCGCTTGGACTCTTGATTCTGGGACTTCTGATCACATTTTTGGTAATAAGTTCTTATTCACCTCCCTTTATACTACTGGTTCTTTTTCCACTATTACTATGGCCAATGGGTCTCTGGTCCAATCATGGGGGATTGGCATGGTTTTTCTTTTACCTCATTTATCTCCGGATCATGTTCTCTATGTTCCAGATTCTCCTTTTAACTTACTTTCTGTTAGTCGTTTGACAAAATCCATTGATTGTGTTGTTTCTTATACTAAAACCTCTATCATCTTTTAGGATCAGAGTTTGGGGAAGGAGATTACCAAAGGATGTGAGTCTCAGGGCCTCTATCAACTATTTCCTTCTTATTCAGCTTGCTCCACTGTGGATTCTCCTCTTACTACACATGCTCGTCTGGGCCATCCTAGTCTTGCAAAGCTTCAGAAGATGGTTCCACATTTATCGTCTCTTTCTAATTTAAATTGTGAGTCCTGTCAGTTTGGGAAACATACTCATAGTACGTTCCCAAGTCGTCTTAGTCGTCAAGCTGTCTCTCCTTTTTTTGTGGTCCACTCTAATATTTGGGGACCAAGTCATCATTCTTCTACTTTAGGGTTTAAGTATTTTGTTACTTTTATTGATGATTATTCCAGATGTACTTGGTTATTTTTAATGAAAAATCGGTCTGAGTCATTTTCTATTTTTCAGTTATTCTATAATGAAATAAAAACTCAATTTGGTATTCTTATTCGTACTTTTCGTAGTGATAATGCATGTGAGTATTTATCTCATCACTTTCAACAATTCTTTTCATCTCATGGCATTCTTCATCAAACACCTTGCCCTCATACACCCCAACAAAATGGAGATGGAAGTACTTTCCCACTTCTAATTCTTTTCAACATCTGGAGATGGAAGTACTTTCCCATTTCTAATTGTGATGGCTATACAATCTTCCTTTGGTTTAATAACTGTGTTACTAGGGAAGGTACCTAAAGTTCTATCAGCTAATTGTTTAGCCATCTGGCCAATTTGATTCTCCATGTTTCTGATAGAGGCCTGTGTTTTCTTGGTATTGGCCCGAGTCTCTTCCATGAAAGGATTAGAATCTTGGGCCATTTGTTCCACTAGCTTCTCTAAATCAGAAGGTTCCTTCGATTGAACTGGTGGTGGTTGCAAATAATTATTGGACTTGAAATCAAGAACAGTACCCTGCACCCTCCTTTGGAAGTTATTGTTTCCAGAAGAAAAATTCTGATTTCTTGGAACATTTTGTGGTGGGGGCCTCTGATCATACCACACGCCATTTACATGCACCTGTTGAGGAGGATCATCAGATAGAAAGGTAGGACATTCATTAGATTCATGTTCTTCCTTGCAATATTCACAGACAACTGATGCAACTTGAGCTTGGACGCTAGAGAGTTGCATCTTATCAAGCCTTGATGTCAAAGTCGCCATCTGTTGCACTAACAATTTATTTTCAGCCAATGTTGTATCATTATTGTCTAGGTGAAGAATGCCTCTCTTAGGCTTAGATGACAACCCTTCATTTTCATTAACAGTCATTCTCTCAATCAACTCAAGCGTCTCATTGGCTCTCATGGATTTAACACTTCCACCTGCTGCACCATTCAACACCATCCAAATTTCAGGTTTGCAACCATTGAAGAAGATTCGGACCTGATCACCAGAAGTCAAGCTATACTGAGGACATCTCTTCATTAAATCTTTGAATCGGTTCCAGGCTGCACAAATAGTTTCACCCTCAGCTTGAGTGAAATTGGTGATGTCATTCACCATTTGATTGTAGCTCTCCATTGAGAATAATTCAGCAAAGAACTTGTTTGATAAATTATCCCAGGTGGAAATACTTCTCGCAGGCTGCCTCTCAAACCAATTCAAAGCCTTTCCTTTAAGAGAAAAAGGAAACAGTCTCAGCCGGACTGCATCATTGGACACTTGAGGATGTTTGGTCGAATCACAGATCATCAGGAATCTTTTTATGAACCTATGAGGGTCTTCATCATCCTCTCCACCAAACTGAGCTCTCTCCACCAGTAGAATATTATCAGACTTGAGCTCCCAATTATTATTGCCAATTTCAGGATGGACAATACTTGAATTAGGCCTGTTAAATAGTGGCGTCAGAATGGTATCCATAAGTGGATTGTCAGCATCATTGTTGTCTGCCATTTTATGTTCTTCTTCAGATAGAATTCCTAACTCGTTGAATGCAAGCTTCTTCCGAGCAAGTTTTCTGTTTTTCTTCTCTGTTTTTGTGGTCTCCAAATGAAGTGGAAATTCTGGCTCTTTACCTCGCATACAACTCAGAAAAGAGATTAGTAGCACTTGTTCAAAAACCACAGAGAAGTAAAATAAAAATAAAATCCAATCTTAAAAATCAAAATTAATTGATAAAAGAAATGCCAATCCCCGGCAACGGCGCCAAAAACTTGATGCACCCCGGCAAGTATACCGATCGCACAAGTAATATAATGATAAGAAAAGTTTGTCTTCACAGGGATTGTGATCGTATATCAATTAATAGTCCTTTCAAGAATGGAGGAATTCAAAAGGGTTTCTTTGTGACAAATAATGTCGATTTGAGTAAAATTAAAAGTAAAGACTTATTTTTGGGATTTTTCTGTGATGAAGAATAAAATTGAAAATAACAATGAGAAGTGATTTGTAAAATATGAGAAAAGCATTGTAGCTAGGATACACTCACCATATGATCCTAACTTCTTATTTTGGATTGATTTAAAAACACTTATTTATATAAATACTCAGATAATTATCATCTAGAATTAATTAGTTAAATTTCAATCCCTTGGCAATTTAGCCGTTTAACCTCAATTGGAATCCTAATCCCTTAGTAACCCCTCATGAGAATTAAGCAATGAACACGATAATTAAAGCATCTGCAATTAAATATACATCTATTCCTAGCATCCATAATAATTGTTATCTTACCCCATTTCAAGATCAAAACTCCAATATTCCTATCTAGGGTTCTAACCCTCAAACTATCATCCACTATTAGATTGATCAAGTCTAACAAGGAAAATAGAAAATACGCACAAGGTAAAGATAAAGAAATTTATATAAACGAGTAAAAATAAATCAATCCATCGTAACAAGGGTTCACATAAGGTTTGTGACCCTAACTACAATAAAAAAAACTTAGCCAACCATTATCATGGCTGATTAATCAATATTCAATGTCACTTGGAATGAAAGAATGAAAGAGTAAAGAAGATCTAGAATTTCTCTCCGGAGCTCTCCTTCTGAAGCACGACGGTCTCCTTAGGTCTAGAATACCCAATTCTTGTGCTGAGCCTCCTTTTTATAACCTTTCTTTTCATCTTCCAAATTTTCCCTTTAGGAAACACGGGCTATGATTTCGCACTCTGGCGCTCTTAGCGTTAATTCCACGCTAAGAGCGTGGCTACCTCTGAATCTTCACGCCATCAGCGTGACATCCACGCTGTGAGCATGGGAGGAAGAATGGTTTCACGCCATTAACGTGACATCCACGCTGTGAGAGTGGATCTTCATCTTGGCAAGTCTCCATTTGGCTCAAGATTTGTCTATTTTTCCTACAAAATCAGCATAGAATCAGTTGAACAATCCTGGATTTGGAATTTCAGCAAAGCAACAATAAACGTTGCCTTTTTACTCAGGATTAACCAATAATCTTCTTCTTTTTGGCTTGAATTTACCCATATGCTGAAGGCATATCAGTCACCCTCCAGCACCCTGAGATGATTGAAAGCTCGCGGGAACAATATATGGGTGATGACGTAGTGCAATATACGGACATCAACACTAAGCAACCCCACAATATAATGAATAATCCACTCATGTCTTATGTCAGGCCTCCTGACCTCCTCCACAGCATCACCTCGGACAAATCCAGAAATTGCTACATTGTTATCCGCATCATACTCCACTGTAGGCTGAGCATCAAAGTCATATCCTAATAAATCCGCCCATATCGGAGCGGTCATCAGTATATCATTTTCGCAAAAACGAGATCTGAGCTCACCATGTATATAGTTGATATTATGGTAGAAGGCCCTCATCATAACCTCTGCAAAGGGACACAACATCTCACCCAACACCCTCAGATGTGCCCCATCCAACACCGCCACTATGTCAAATCCCTCCCTCATAAAGAATGTCGTATCAAATGATTTCGGTTGACAAATGGGTCTGCTCACAAGATCCCGCATAAATGCAGCATGCTCCAAGGGATCATCTTCAAACAAATACCTAAACGGGAGGTCCATGGACTCAGTCTCAACCTCATGTGCCCCTGAAGAAGGACGGTCCTGTCGTTGCTTCGCCCATCTTTCGCCATCGGTGTTCCTTGATCGTCTGTAGCAGCCATTGCAACAACGGGAACCTACAATAAAACATGATAGTTTATCAAAAGAAAAACGTAATAATAATAATAAAAAACAAAATCATAACCCACAATTTCGTCCAAAAATAAATAAATACAAAAGCTATGAACCTAAACCCTAAATCAAAGAACGTTCATCAAAATCCTAAACTAAACAATCATTAAAGCAAAGAATAAATGCAAACATCATGCCAATCGAACCAAAGCCCTACCCATTCGGTTTACATTTCAAAAATCCGAAAAATAACAAGAAAAAAATAATGCAAACCGAAGCAAACATACCACACAAGATGAAGAAACGAGTGGGAGACGTTTTCTTTTGAATCCACCACGCGATTGGATGGATATTTTGGGCAAAATCACGAGTTGGGCCTTAGGGTTTGCATGGTTAATCAATTAGGGTTCGAATATAACCCCTTTGCCAAATGTTTTTTTTTTTAAACCCATATGGTGTGGTTTAATCGATTGCGTAAAGGTATTAATCAATTAAATATCGAGGATTTAAAAAAAACATTCATGGCGTTATTCAATTGATTAAAAAGAAGTGTCTTAATGGATTAAATTGTGGGGTCAACGTTTATGTTATAATTTGATTGTTTAATCGATTAAGGCCATGTTTTAATCGATTAAGGAGAGGTAGATTGGTGGAACATTTTATGTGGGGGCAAAATGTTAATTTTTTATTTAATGAAAGACAAAAGGGTCAAAAAAAAGTCTAACTTTGTCCAAAACTCAATTTTGTTTTTTAGATCACAACTTGACCTTGGTTTGCAATTCAAACAAATAGTGTGGATGATATTTGGGAGAGAACATTTTGGTTTGATGCCGCATCTTTTGATTTTTTCCAAGCTTCTAAAAATGAGTATAATTGGGTTCAATTTGATTTTTAGCCCGAATCAAACTGAATTAATAAAATGATTACAAATCGGTTTTGAAAAAATATATAATTCTTTTAATTGGGATAATTCATAGTTGAATTTAATTCATTTAATTTTTTAGCAATAACCCCTTCACAATTTTTTTTTTTTTTTTTTGGATACACCCAATCACAATTTTTTTATTTTTTTTGGAAATAACCCAACCACAGTTAAAAGACTTCTTTATGGCATATTTTGGTTAGGCGAGCAAATGAAGCCCAACCGTAGAAGAAGACAAAATTTAAACTTCTTGAGATAAAATTAACTTATAATCATTTAATAATAGGTCGTTAACATTCCTTAGTAATAAATAATTAGGGAGGTTATGTTCTTTCCTTAGTAAATACACTAAAAACACCTGATGAGAAAGATAGGATATGATAACTTATCATATCCTACTTTTATCTCTTATTTGATGGGTCAATATGATATGATTAGCCTATCCTATTGTCTCATTTTATCCTATCCAATACATGATATTTTATACAACGGGGGAGCTGGGCTAGGATTCAATAGGATAGGATATCAATATTGGATACCCAATATATCCTCACGCTACCCAATATATTCCCACACTATCCAATATATTTATATTTATTGCATTATATTTTCTTTTTTCTTTTTCTTTTCTCATTATACATAGTCTTATTATATTGCTAATCAGGTGTTCATCAAACACAAGACATGATATGAGCTTATCAGCCTCATATCATATCCTACCCTTATCAGTCTCATGTCATATCATACCCTTATCCTATACTGTCCACCAAACGAGCCCTAAGCGCTCATCTGGTGGATAAGATAGAATAATAGAAAGACTAGAAAGGATAAAATATGATATGGACATAATAAGCTTATATCCTATCATGTGTTTGACATACATTAGATAGACAGTGTGATAGGATTAGGGGTGTAAATGGGCCAGGCCGGCCTACAAGGGCCTATGGCCTGGCCTACAAAAAGCCTGGCCTGCCCTGGCCTACGAGGTAAATAGAACAGGTTAAGGCTTGTGGATGAGCCTATTTAGAAACAAGGCCGTAGGCTGAAAATAAAATGTCTGGCCTTTTAGCCTCTAGGCCGGCCTGTTTAATATTTAAATAAAAAATATTTTATTTATTTATTTATTTATTGTAAAAGTTAGATAACTTAACCTAATATTTAATATTTATTTGTTGTCATGAATTTTTATAATCTGTGTTCTTGTTAAAAAATCTGTCGTAGAATTTTAATAATTTGGACCCAAACTATAAAATATTGTTTAATGAATGAGATATTTCATTTTTCTTTTAAATTTAATTTTGAACATGGTAGGCCTAAAAGGCCTCATAGGCCATGTAGGCTTTTTATTTTTTAATAACAGGGCAGGCTTGGCCTTTAAATTAAGGCTTTGATAGGCTTATAGGCCAGATAGGCTCAGCATTTTTTTGTGTAGTCCTAGGCCATGAAGGCCAAAGCCTGGCCCGGCCTGGCCTAATTACACCCCTAGATAGGATTACATTATCCTATCATGTGTTTAAAGTTGATATAAATAGATAAAAATACCCTTTATAGCATAATTTTATATACTTTCATTTTTTTCTTTTTACTTATTTATACATTAATTTCTACTTTTAATTACTCAATTTCTAAAACTCTTTGTTTTTTTAAATATATATTATAATACATGAAAATCAACCTAATGAGAGAAATTTAAATCAAATTTTGTTCATATAACCTATAACCTTGGCCAAGTTTGATTTTTATATAGAAGAGATCCAAAATAAATTTTCAATACCACATTATTTTAATAGATCACGCTAATTGAATTGTAAATGTCATGGAGACATTTTAAGATAACATAGAGACATAACCGAATTGAATAGTAAAAGAAATGGAGATATATCCATAATCAAATCATGATCCAACTCACAAATGAATAAGTCATAAATCAATAGTAACTCGAAACAATTGTTTATAGTTATTTCTGCTTATACTATTTGATCTCTAAATCAAATTCTAGGTAGGTCACTTTACCTACACTTCAGCATCTTTTGCAACCAAAAAAGTAAAAGAAAAAAGTTAACATAAACTACAAACTGGGCATATGTTCTTAAGCAATGAGTGCCCTGCCAATCTGCCATAAGATTAGCCACATTCCTCAGAAACGGAATAACTTCCTCTCTGTAATAAAAAGTAATCGCTTCTCCAGTCCTCCCTGCTCTCCCAGAACGACCTAATGAAAAATCAACATTTTTTATTTAGCAAAACAAAATTAACTTTAACAAAATTTAAGGAATTGAATAACAAGTAGTAATGGAAATCAATTCAACACGCTAATTCTCTCGCTGTATACAACTCAAGATTAGAGTAATGGAAATCACAACAACTGATAAAAGAAACAAGTATGCTTTAGTATTGGAGTACTTATCACTGATGATAACCAGAGATTGAAACATAATTGAATATTAAAATGGTGAGTAATAGCAGTCACAAGGAATACCATAATTTGATATCTTCACCCTACAACTAGCAAGGACCAGACCTTGATCACATATTTTATCAGTTTTCTTTTTTATTTTGGTGTTTCTTGGAGAGGAGGGGGAATTGTTTCAGATTTTCATCACATATTCCTACATGAAACTTATATTGTTCAAAGGGGCTGAGAACTACCCCTTCTTGAGACAAATTAGAATGAATGACATCCACTCTAATGTTACATTGTAGTGAAGTTTCTAATTTCTTTTCAAACTTGCGAGGCACACAAACTCTTGGTGAATAAGAAAACCAGACCAACTAATGCATTTTACCTCTGCAAAGCTTTTACGAATTGCTAGAAGTTTTCCTTCTTCACTTCCAGTGGTAAGCTTGGCTTGGCTCAGTGGTAAGCTTGCTTACCGTGATGTCCAAGGTCCCGGCTTCGAGTTGGCCTCTCCGCAAAAGCGGGGGTAAGGCTGGACTTGTATGTCCTTCCCCAGACACTCACGAGTGGGTATTGAACTGGGTCGGCCCTTATTTCAGAAGCCATATTCCTGAATCACATAAAAGCATTACAAGCAATAGACTGCCAGTAACAGAAACCAACATCTTCCAGTCCAGTATATATCAATCAGTCTAAGGTTCTAATTCCGGAATTTTACTACCACGTTCAAGAAGCTCGCAATTCCTTCATTAATTATGACCAAAAATAAATTAAGTGAGACAAAAGCAATGCTTCAAAACTGTAAAACATCGAAGCTCCTCTTCAAGTCAAGTTTCTGTTTGGAAAGTGACCAAAGAGATCTCATAGTTGAACTTGAATATACCTAAATGGGAACCGCAATACCAGATTCGTAAGTGAAACAAAATACTAACCCTTTTTGTTCTTCTTCACAACCAGCACTAATAAATATCCCCGAAATTCAAAAGCTTATAAAAAGAGAAATAGCAGCAAATTCAAAAACCACAGACATCAAGTGAACCTAAAAAAACACCCCACGATTTATCTACATTCACTATAGAAACACTTTTTCCTATATTTATATGCATAAATATTGTTTTTAATAATTAAAATTAAAAAATGTAAGATCTTACCATTTGTGTTAATTTAACGATTTAGGGTCTTGTTACCCACAAGATCCTCGCTTGCCGTGTCTGAGAATCTGCCATGGCTTGCTGATCGGTGAATTGAATGTCCTCCATGCTCCAACCTTGTTTGCTGAATACATGGATTCCACTTTGTTTGACAAACACTCGGTCTATGCCGTTTGATAGAGTACACACCACATAATTCCAGATATTTTCTTCAAGAAATAGAACAGCATGACGTAAGAATTTTTCCGGTTTTATATCATAAAGAACTGTATAATCCCCTGCTTTGCCATCCAATATGAATTCATCTATAACTTTTGAAATGCTGTTGACTTCAATATTGAGCCTATAATAATTGGTATAATTTCCAGGGAATCCAATAGCAAAACATAGAGATATAGCAGGGATCTTGTTACGAAATCGGAAAGAAATTGACTCTTCATTGAAACGATGCTCAAACCACTCTGGAATCCTTGTTTCTGGCAAAAGAAACACATTGTCTCCACCCTTCTCGTGCAATTCCTGTTAGTCATAATTTATTCATACATTTAGCAACACTTGTACAGTTTGAGTCAACATGAAATATCAAATTAAATACGTAAGAAAACAACAACCTGACTCAGTAACATGCTTCTACACTCGGAAGTCAAGGATGGGCATTCCGTTGCACGCAAAGTTCTTATGTTGGGTGAAATCCCTCTAATTTCTTGAAGATTCTTGCAATTATATAACAAAAGTTTAGTCAAACATTCAGGAAATAGTGTGAGGTCTAAATCTTTCAAGGATGAGCACTCTTTTACATCGAATACTTCTAAGTTGGGTGGAATCCCTTCAATTTCCCGAAAATTCTTGCAACAATGTAAAATAATTTTTGTCAAAAAGAGACATTCCTTGATGCATTCCGGAAGAATTGTGAAATAACTGTTGTATAGGCTTAACACTTTCACTTTGACAAAGAAAGGTAGACCTTTTTGAAAGAATTCGGTTGATATTTTGCAATACAAAAGGTGAAGTTCAATGGTGTTCTCAAACACCAATGAGCTCTCTTGGGCATCACCTTCATCCTGTTTAGATATAGGCAATCCCTGAAATTCCGTAACGATCGTCAACATGCTCCTTGATAACTGAACAACTCCTCCACGAAACCTCAGCTGTAGTCTTTGAAGCCGAGTGAGGTTTTCAATTGAAAATGGCAGTTGTTTTATGGGAGTGTCAATGATCTTAAACTCTGTTATTTTTTCCATCTTTTCTAATATTTCTGGAAATTTCTCAAGACTCGGACAATATGAAAGATTGAGTTTTTCAAGTGAGGGCAACTTGAGGGGTGGAAAACTGCTAAACTTCTTGCAACCATTAGCGTCCAAGATTTTGAGTTTATTCAGGAATCCAACCGATTCGTGAATTTCGATTAAATTGTCACAATATCGAAATGATAATTCTTCTAAATTTGGGAAACCGGACACATCAGGTATCTCTGTTATATATTGACAACCATCAAACTTCAAAACTTTCATATTAACAAACTTCTGCAACAACACAAAGAAAAAAGAAAAAAAAAAATACAGGAACAAATGAATTATCTCAGAATATATATATTGCTGTAGAAGAACAGGGAAAAGAACTTATTATGCTTACCTTCTTTGACATGAGCGAATCAATTGACAGTAACGGACTTTGGGGTAACTCCAATATCACAAGATTCTTTGGATTAAAATTAGATGGTAAAGATGGTGAAGGATATCCCCACCATTCCATTACTCTCAAACTATTTGGAAGATGTTTGGGACCTTCAGAAAAATGAGCATTTCTTATAATAAGTGTTTTGAGGTTTTTCATATCCTTGAAGCCGTTTCCATCCCATTCTACTTCTTCACATTCGAGGAAGTCCAGAATAATGATTTGAACTACACTACTTCCCTTAAAAAACAAAAGCACATGTCAACCACAATACACGTACATATGTTTTTCAATTCAATATGCATATTAATAGAAGATTACATATCATAAAAAGAAAATAATAGATAGTGAAATAACACTGACAAAACAGAGGCATAAATATACTGCCATCTAGGCGTCCAACACGTAATGATGATAAAAGATAAATAAAGGTTAAATTTTAAAATAAAATCATGCATATCAGTCTTACCGTATTTTCTTCAAGAACTTGAACTATGTCTTTAGGGGACCATAACCTACTACGGTTTCCAGGCATGTCTCGTGCTTCCTGTCGGACGATCTCTTTACCCATGCCCTCTATCAAGTCATGTAGAGTCACCTTACAATGCCAATCAATCTTTATGAGGGACTTTTCAACCAACACTTCAATATGATATTTCTTGCAATCATCATAATGAGCAAGCAGTATATCTTGGACCTTTGCCAATGGATATCCTTTGAAGCAACAAGCAATGTCAAGAAAAACACTCTTCTCTTCTTCCTCCAAAGCATCATAGCTTACTTCAAGTTTCTTTTGAATGTCTTTAGGTGGAATCCTTTGATACTGATTCAATGCAGATGCACATTTATCTATACTTTTTCCACACAAGTTGGAACCTATAACTTCTAAAGCCAACGGAAGGCCAGAAGCATAAGTTAATGCACGGTTTAAAACATTGTTGTACTTTTGATCAACTTTGTCACCTTTAAAAGCTTTCCATCTTAGCAGTTCAAGAGCATCTTCTCCATTCAACTCTGTCACCTCATATCTTTTTTCAACCTCGCGACATGTTAGCAACTGTTCATTTCGGGTCGTGATGATGACTCTGCTGCCGGGACCAAACCAATCAAGTCTTCCAACAAGTGCCCGTAACTGCTCCTCCTTGTCAACATCATCTAAAATCAAAAGAACCTTCTTTTCGCGGAGCCTACGCTGTATTTCTAGACTTCCTTTTGGGATACTTGCTAACTTCATTTTCTCCTCTCCAAACATTTCTCTAAGAAGGATCTCTTGGAGATGTTGTAACCCAGCATGTGTGCTTGAATTTTCTCTCACATTTTGAAGAAAACATATACCCTCAAAATAGTCAGCAACAGAATTATAAACTGCTAGAGCAAGTGTCGTCTTTCCTACTCCACCGATTCCATGGATCCCTATCATGTGGACCCCATCATTAGATCCAGCATCCATAAGCAACTTTACTTCTTCTACTCGAGACTCCAGTCCAACTGGGTAATCCGCAACAGATAAAGGAACACGCTTAATCTTCTTGGAGACCTCTCTGATAATACTCTCAATAAACTTGTATTCATATTCATCCCTGTTCAATCAGAGAAGTTCATGTGAAGTCAGAATAAATGCCTCATGTCCGTGGCTTGGTACTTATAATGCAAAGTATTTAATATACAATGATTTAACATGTTCAAGGCTCACAAGTATTTATTTTCTCTTTATATGCTAACGTTAAGAAGGGCCGGCTTCGCTTAGCGGTAAGCTTGCTTGCCGTGGTGTGTCAGGGTTCGAATCAGTATCTCTGCAAAAAGCAGGGGAAAGATTGACTAGAGTATTCCCTTCCCCCAGACACTCATGAAGTGAGTATTTGAACTGGGTCGCCCCTTTCGGCCCTTTTTTATATGCTAACGTTAAATCATTAGACAAATAAAAATAAATTAGTAAAAAGGTAAAAGATTAGTAAGGAGGGGTACCCATGTTTGAAATGAAAGCCAGACAAGTTAGCTACTTGATGTAGAGCTGTCCTCCATTTCTGCAACCTCTTCATGTTATCCTCGAACGTCTCCTTGTTAGCCTTGAATTTCTCTTCATGATTAACCAATGCTTTTCCGTAATTACCCCTCTGATGTCGCACATCAGAAGGATCCACGTCGTAAAAAACTGGCAGAACCAAGCGACCCTTTTCCTTGATGCAGTGAAGGAGGATATGGACAAGTTCGTCCAAGCAAAATGAAGAAGAAGCATAGTTCTTAGAGAGCACAATGATGGCAATCCTGGATTCCTCAATTGCATTGAGAAGTGATGGTGTGATTTCATCTCCTCTTTGAAGCTCTTCGTCATCAATGAAGGTGTGGATTCCCCTGTCATGAAGAGCTTTGTAGAGATTGCCAGTGAAACCGTGACGAGTATCTTCGCCTCTGAAGCTTAGAAACACATCGTATTCCCATCCATAGCTAAAGGAAGAAGAGGACAACAATGATTCTTGCCTTGCCATGATTGATTGATTCCTCACTGAGTCACGATTCTCAAACTACAGAAACTTGGAAACACAGTTTGGTAAAGTAAATTGAATACAGAAACAAAAAAGTTGGTCTTTTGCCGACAAAAGTCACAAAACAGAAGTTTCTTTTTTAATATTTTGATTTAGTTTAGAGAGATATTCTAACTACCAAAATTTTCCACTTACCGTCTTACTATTTATCTAATCATCGTTGGATTAATATTTTATTTGTCTTCAAAAACTTTTTAACATTCTCTCTCTTTAATCCAATGGTGATGTGATGGGTAGTAAGTTAGTAATAAGAATTTTTGGTAGTTAGAATATCCTCACTAAATACTTTTTTTTTCATATATTACTTATTAGAAAAAGTGTGTATTATTTTTAAAGATGTAAAGTTATGTCATTCTAAGAGAAAGAAAAGGAGATAGATAAGAAAGGAGAGAGTTGACAAAAAAAATAAAGGCATGAGTCTCACTTCTTTATGAGAGTGAAATGATATAAGTTGTGTCATTTAAAAGGATAAATATTTTTTCCTTATTTACTTATTAGATTATAATAGTTTGCATAAAAGTCATTGTTTTAGGACATATGAGTGTAGTTCTAAAATCCAGAGTTTATTAATTTGTGATCATTCCCAAGGCTAACTTTGTCCCAAACTCATTTTTGTTTTTCAGACCACAACTTGACCGTGGTTGCAATTGGTAAAAGTGAATATGATTCTGTTGAGTTCAGGTTAACACTGGAACCGAACTGAATTGGTAAAAGTGGTACAATTTGAGAATCTAATCGATCTTGAAAAAATGATTTTGTTCTTGAATTGGATCGAAGAAAATGATTTAATTATTGACCTTATTAAAGATCTTTTGATACCCATTCATGATTCAATTCGGTTGATTTATACTAGACTAAAGGGGTAGACAAATTTATTTTGGCAATAACCCAATCACAGTTAAAGAATCCTCTATGAGGTCTTTTGGTTAGCCCAACAATAGAAGTAAGACAAAATCTCAACTTCTTGGGATAAAATTAACTTATAATCATTTAATAACTGGTCGCTAACATTACTTAGCAATAAATAATTACGGAGGTGGATAACCAAAATAATAATAATAATAATTATTATTATTATTAGGGAGGTCATATCCTTTCCTTAGTAAACAGACTAAACTTCAGGGGAGGTTGAATTAATTTACCCTTCATTATTTAATCTGCTATATTTTGTTGAACTTCATAAAAATTGTGTACCAAATTAGATATAGGGTTTTATATTTCTCATGCAACATGAGAATTCAATTCTCATGTTGTAGAGACAAAAAACATTTGGGACCCATATGTTAGAATAAATCATGTGTAGGACCCACGTTGGCACGGAAATCGAAGGGTGTGTAGGAAAATTCAAATTCTCATGTTAAATGAGAATTATAAAATCCTTAGATATAACTATACAATCCATGAACCCAATGATTAATCTGATAGTGAAACTGAAGAATTAACACGGCTTAGACGTTTCTTCCGGTATCTCCATGCAACTTGAATCCGGGTTGCTGCAAGGGATCTCCAATAAGGTGATTCATACCTAACAACATAACACAATTATCAAAACCAAACCATTTGAAAACATAAATTAAGCTTTCTACCAGTTAAAAATCACAAGCTTGTTAGTTATTACTGGTTACATTATTACATATATATGTAAAACTACTACTACTGGTATGTTTATTTTCATTTTGGTTAAGTCATAAAATGGTCAAGAAGATTAGGCTGAAGCATAAATCAAGATACATGACAAGGGAAATGACCTTAAGGCTCCTTGAACACGAGGACTCCTCAAGAATCTTGTGAAAAGGATTGTGACTTCTTCAAGTTCTGCAGCACAGAGTGAAAATGCCTCCACATTTGTTAAGCACCTTACATTCCTATTGCTAACCAACCTCTGTCCTGGGAGCCTTATTTTTCTACCATCTGCAAAGTGAGATCAAATTGATGAACCATGCTGTTTCTTATTTTGTAGAGGCCAAGTTGCTGATTATTGCAACTCTATAAGATCTCTATTAATTAACATCATCCATCTTTGTCATTGCATCAAGTATTGTTATTATACCTGTGCTTATAGAAGAATATTCAAGATACCATGTCAGAAGTTCTTCACCACAAACATCTCCTTCAGCTAAGGGAACTCTGATTCCATCTTCTCCAACACTCTCCAATTTACCACGCACAATGAATACCATCTTCTGGACTAGACAACCCTGGCAAAAAATTCTACTTCCTTTGATGTATGTCTTTTGTTTGAGTCTCTCACAAATAGCATCTAAGATAGGCTGATCCATGAGGGCGAAAATTCGAACCTGTAGATAATTTAGATCCTCAGATTATTGACACAAATTGGTACAAAGTATAATACAAATTAAATCATCATCAAGAGAAATTTCAATATTGTTTGACATACTTTGGCTTTTGATATATCATGGTTTTAGTTTCATGATGAAGATGCATAAAGCTTTGCTTTCACAATGATTTTCACATTTAAACTTCTATTTAATTCTAGCAGGTTACAAGTAGAGACACCTAAGTAAAACAGAATTTTAAATGTATCAAGGTGGCTGAGATTGTGAAGTTCACCTAACATCTAAACCACATAATTATGATCCACTTAAAGAGTAAGCATGATAAATAGATTTTAGCACTTCCTCAGCAGTAAAAGTGAGAGCCACCTTGATCCCTCCACAATATTCTTGGTCCTTCCAAACATTGAAAGCAGTCTCGAGAAGGCTACCCTCTTCAAACAAAGGAACACTGCAGATAGAAATGAATGCATATTTAGTGTGCCAAAAGTGCAAATGCTGATGAAAAAATATCAGACTTTTTGTTATTGTTCATTTCTATCACAACAAGACGACCTTGCCTAGGCTAAGAATGGATCAATTATTAAATCTTGGAAAAGGACAAAGGAGGGCACAGGTCTAAGAAGAGAACCATCAACATTAACATTTCAATAGATTCACAGTTACCAAAGTTTACTCTCAAGTCTCAACCATTAAAAAGCTTCAAAATTCAAATCATAACACCTTATGCTAGAAAATGCTCCATTTCAATCATGAAGAAAATAAATAAATTAGGCCAGTAAAAAATGTTAAAAGTTTTCAATTCTCCGTTCCAATATCCAGACCTGCAAGCTGTCTCCTCTCCATATATTCTAAATCAGGCTGCTATAAATGTTCTTTACAAGAACAAAGAGGGATGATTAGAAAAGTTTACCAAACTGAAAATCACTGCGGCCACCAAGAACTATTTAGTTGCCAGTCACCAAAAATTGAAGCATAAATATCCTGTTCTCAAGTTTAAATCAAAATTTTCAAATATTATTTCCTTATATTTCCATACTAATTCATAATCTTATAAAATTCAATTTCTCTTACATTACTTAAACAATTAATTGAAATTATTTATACTTTCAACATCAACATCAACATCACCTTTATCCCAAATTAATTGGGGTCGGTGGTAGATGAACCCACATGAACGATGTAAAACGGTTGAAAAAAAAAAAAATAATAATAATAATAATAAAAAATAAATAAATAAATAAATAATATATATATATATATGTATATATAAATAAATAAAAGTAAAAAAGAAAGGGACAAGAAGAAGCGGGGAAAAGGACTAAAAAGGGACCATCTGGAACATAGAAATAACAACGGGTCTAACCCTCCACCATACTTATAGCTTTTCTCCATTCCGTTCTAAGACATACCATCCACCAATCTATATCTCACTCCATTAAATCTTGTTTTACTACCTTCCCCCAAATAAATTTCGGCCGATCTCTGCCTCTTTTTGTGTTGAGCTCTTGGTAACAAACTTCTATTCTTACAGGAGAATCCAGGGGCCTTCTCATCACCTGCCCAAACCACCCCAATCTATGTTCTCTCATCTTCTCGGCTACCGGTACTACTCCGACCTTTCGTCGAATATCTTCATTTCTTATCTTATCCATCCTTGTGTAACCACACATCCACCTTAACATCCTCATCTCTGCTACTCCCATCTTATGTTCATGTTGCCTATGTGCTGGCAAGCATTCCGCTCCATATAGCATTGCCGGTCTTACTGCCGTTTTATAGAATTTTCCTTTTAACTTAAGGGGGATTTTGCGGTCACACAAAAACCCAGATGCACTGCGCCATTTCATCCACCCTGCTCTGATTCTGTGATTTACATCCTTATCAATCTCTCCACATTTTTGTAAAATGGAGCCCAAGTATTTAAAAGCATCTTTTTTGGGTACCACATAACCATTCTAGCCCTGGGGTACTCGTCGAGAAGGGAAATATATAGGGCAAGCAAATTTGGAAAGAGTGAAAGCATACCGAGAAAGAAATGCCACAAATGTATATTTACCATGGAAATTGGGAGCGCTACCGACTTCTCAGTTTTGATACCATTGAATTTCAATGCAAATTCACATAACTGTTTGATGCTGGAGGGGGAAGCAATGAAAGCCACCCTGTGACCTGTCCCAATTGCAGTTCCAATAAAGGCAATGAAGCCAAATTATTTTGAGATGATTCTCCTGAAGCATGACAATTTAGAGTATGAGGATGCAAGCAGCAGAATGGCATAGTTACAGCAATTTAAAAAAAAAAAAAAATTTTCAAAAACAGAAGCATTAGTGATGGTTAACTTACAAATAAAAACTTCGTTCAGATGTTGAGATATTAAATTTATAAGTCTGACTAATCATCCTTGTATGTTGAATATACTGTAAGTTTGAAATATTCATTTTAGTAATTTGCTATTATTTTACCAGGAGTCAATATACTACAGTTGTCTTCATATGGAAATGAAGTTAGGTAATCTAGGGTGAGGTACTGTCAAGAGACTGACAACTTTTGTGGAATCCACATTGTAATTGACCCTGCTTGTTTGTTTGAATAGTAATTTTGGCAAAATAAATAAATAAATAAACAAATATGAATCTGAATCTTAATATGCATCTCATGGATAGAAAATCCAATCTCTTCATAAATAAATACCCCCAAAGTGTTTACCTTCTTCACCAGCGGCACCACTAGCAAGGCTTGACACTGCTGAATTCAAAGCCACTTTTGAAGGTGCAGGACAACAAGGTTCATCATTCAAGTCCACAATTAACACACCTCTGTTCCTCTTTCTGGACACATATTCACAGTCTGTAGAGATGATAAAGTTGAGCAACTTTTTCTTAATTAAGAAGCCAAAATAGCTTATAAACAAACACATTGAATCAAAATTTACAAATATTATTTTGTTATATTTCCATACTAATACATAATCTTATAGATTTCAATTTCTCTTACATTACTTAATTAATTGAAATTATTTATACTTTCTCCTAAAAAAGATTACTAATGAACCAAATGAGCATTCTAGCCCTGGTGGCTGGTACTCGTTGAGAAGGAAAATATATTTACCTTGGAAATTCGAAAATAGTGAAAGCATATCGAGAAAGAAATGCCACAAATGTATTTACCTTAGAAATTGAGAGTGCTACTTCTCAGCATCGGTGTCATTGAATTTGAATGCCAATTTACATTATTTTTTGATACTGGAGGTGGCAGCAACTAGGTTATCAATATCGCGATTTTACTCTATTTTTTAATGCATTTTGTTGTCTCTTTATTTGCCATTTTACTCTCCGGCATTCTCTCTTCTTACTCCTTTTTTTTTTTAAATCCTTCTTTCATATTTGGAGAGAATTTCCTATCATCTTTTTTTTTTCTATTATAAATTAATCGTAAATCAAGGAAAAATATTTGTCCTTCTAACTAATATTTTCTATTTAATATATAAATTAAAAAGAATTTCACTTTTCCTTCATGATTTTCATTTTGTATCTCTTTCTTCACTTAAAATGATATAATTGTATCTCCTTTAAAAATATAAAAACTAATCCCATATTTATATGCATAAATATTATTTTTAATAATTAAAATTAAAAATATAAGATCTTACCGTCTTCTTCCCAGGGTGTACATCCTAAAGAGCTCGCTACCCTTATCAAAATCATTGGCCGTGTCTGAGAATCTGCCAAGGCATGCTGATAGGTGAATCAATGTCCTCCATGCTCCTTCCTTGTTTGACGAATACATGGATTCCACTTTCTCTCAGAAACACTTTGCCTCTGATGCATGATAGAGTACACACCACATAATTCCAGATATTTTCTTCTAGAAATAGATTAGCGTGACGTGAGAATGTTTCCGGTTTTATATCATAAAGAACTGTACAATCCCCTTCTTTGCAAGGCAAAGAGAAATACTCTCTTATAACTGTTGGCTTGTTGTTGACTTCAATATTGATCCCATAAACGCTGGCCGAGGAACTGTCTCCATTGAATCGAAAAGCAAAACATAGAGATATAGAAGGGATCTTGTTATGAAACCGGAAAGAAATTGACTCTTCATCGAAACGATGCTCAAACCACTCTGGAATCCTTGATCCTGGCAAGAGAAACACTTTGTCTCCACCCTCCTTGTGCAATTCCTGTTAGTCATAATTTATTCATACATTAATTTAGCAACACCTGTATAGTTTGAGTCAATATGAGAAATATATGAAATATCAAATTAAATACGTAAGAAAACAAGAACCTGGTTCAGTAACATTCTTCTACTCTCGGAAGTCAAGGATGGGCATTGTATTGCATGCAAAGTTCTTATGTTGGATGAAATCCCTCTAATTTCTTGAAGATTCTCACAATTATATAAGATAAGTGTCATCAAACATTCAGGAAATAACGTGAGATCTAAAACTTTCAAGGATGTGCACTCCTTTGCAATGAATTCTTGTAAGTTGGGAGGAATCCCTTCAATTTTCCAAAAAGTCTTGCAACAACTTAAAAGAATTTGAGTCAAAAAAAGACATTCCTTGATGCATTCAGGAAGAATTGTGAAATCACAGATGTATAGGCTTAACTCTTTCACTTTGACAAACAAAGGGAGACCTTTTCGAAGGAATTCATCTGATATTTTGCAATACGAAAGGTCAATGTGAATGGTGTTCTCAAACACCAATGAGCTCTCTTGTGCATCACCTTCCTCCTGTTTAGATATAAGTGATACCTCACATTCCCTAACAGTCAACTCATCAAGTTCTGGCATCATCGAAATGCTCCTTGGTAACTGAAAAACTCCTCCACAAAGCCACAACTTTAGTGTTCGAAGCCCAATGAGGTTTTCTATTGAAGATGGCAGTTCTTTTATGGGAGTGTCAGTGATATTAAGCTTTGTTATTTTTTCCATCTTTCCTAATATTTCTGGAAAATTCTCAAGACTATGACAATATGAAAGCCAGAGTTCTTCAAGTGAGATCAACTTGATGGGTGGAAAATTGCTAAACTTCTTGCAACCTTCAGCGTTCAAGATTTTAAGTACATTCAAGAATCCAACCGATTTGTGAATTTCAATTAAATTGTCACAATGTGCAAATGATAACTTTTCTAAATTTGGGACCCCAGACACATCAGGTATCTTTGTTATACATTGACAATGATCAAGATTCAAAACTTTCATCTTCTCAAACCTCTGCAACAAGAACAAGAAAAAGAAAATACAGCAACAAATGAATTATCTCAGAACGAATATATTGATATAGAAGAACAGGGAAAAGAACTAATTATACTTACCTTATTTGACATGGGCGAATCAATTGACACTAAGAAACTTTGGGGTAACTCCAATATCACAAGATTCTTTGGATTAAAATTAGTTGGTAAAGATGGTGAAGGATATCCCCACCATTCCATTACTCTCAAACTATTTGGAAGATGTTTGGGACCTTCAGAAAAACAAGCATTTCTTATAATAAGTGTTTTGAGTTTTTTCATATCCTTGAAGCCGTTTCCATCCCATTCTACTTCTTCACATTCGAGGAAGTCCAGAATAATGATTTGAATTACACTACTTCCCTTAAAAAACAAAAGCACATGTCAACCACAATACACGTACATATGTTTTTCAATTCAATATGCATATTAATAGAAGATTACATATCATAAAAAGAAAATAATAGATAGTGAAATAACACTGACAAAACAGAGGCATAAATATACTGCCATCTAGGCGTCCAACACGTAATGATGATAAAAGATAAATAAAGGTTAAATTTTAAAATAAAATCATGCATATCAGTCTTACCGTATTTTCTTCAAGAACTTGAACTATGTCTTTAGGGGACCATAACCTACTACGGTTTCCAGGCATGTCTCGTGCTTCCTGTCGGACGATCTCTTTACCCATGCCCTCTATCAAGTCATGTAGAGTCACCTTACAATGCCAATCAATCTTTATGAGGGACTTTTCAACCAACACTTCAATATGATATTTCTTGCAATCATCATAATGAGCAAGCAGTATATCTTGGACCTTTGCCAATGGATATCCTTTGAAGCAACAAGCAATGTCAAGAAAAACACTCTTCTCTTCTTCCTCCAAAGCATCATAGCTTACTTCAAGTTTCTTTTGAATGTCTTTAGGTGGAATCCTTTGATACTGATTCAATGCAGATGCACATTTATCTATACTTTTTCCACACAAGTTGGAACCTATAACTTCCAAAGCCAACGGAAGGCCAGAAGCATAAGTTAATGCACGGTTTAAAACATTGTTGTACTTTTGATCAACTTTGTCACCTTTAAAAGCTTTCCATCTTAGCAGTTCAAGAGCATCTTTTCCATTCAACTCTGTCACCTCATATCTTTTTTCAACCTCGCGACATGTTAGCAACTGTTCATTTCGGGTCGTGATGATGACTCTGCTGCCGGGACCAAACCAATCAAGTCTTCCAACAAGTGCCCGTAACTGCTCCTCCTTGTCAACATCATCTAAAATCAAAAGAACCTTCTTTTCGCGGAGCCTACGCTGTATTTCTAGACTTCCTTTTGGGGTACTTGCTAAATTCATTTTCTCCTCTCCAAACATTTCTCTCAGAAGGATCTCTTGGAGATGTTGTAACCCAGCATGTGTGCTTGAATTTTCTCTCACATTTTGAAGAAAACATATACCCTCAAAATAGTCAGCAACAGAATTATAAACTGCTAGAGCAAGTGTCGTCTTTCCTACCCCACCGATTCCATGGATCCCTATCATGTGGACCCCATCATTAGATCCAGCATCCATAAGCAACTTTACTTCTTCTACTCGAGACTCCAGTCCAACTGGGTAATCCGCAACAGGTAAAGGAACACGCTTAATCTTCTTGGAGACCTCTCTGATAATACTCTCAATAAACTTGTATTCATATTCATCCCTGTTCAATCAGAGAAGTTCATGTGAAGTCAGAATAAATGCCTCATGTCCGTGGCTTGGTACTTATAATGCAAAGTATTTAATATACAATGATTTAACATGTTCAAGGCTCACAAGTATTTTATTTTCTCTTTATATGCTAACGTTAAATCATTAGACAAATAAAAATAAGAGTAAACACCCTTTTTTTTGGTCCCGGCGATATCCACCAACTTTGTATTACGCAATAAAAAAGGACCAAATTGACAGAAGGACTAAAGTGACCCTTTTTCATAATTTTAGGGACCAATTTGGTCCTTTTTTATTATCAGTCACTAAAAAAGATTTCATACATATTGGCATGAAGAAAAAGGGTGTTTACTCTAAAAATAAATTAATAAAAAGGTAAAAGATTAGTAAGGAGGGGTACCCATGTTTGAAATGAAAGCCAGACAAGTTAGCTACTTGATGTAGAGCAGTCCTCCATTTCTGCAACCTCTCCATGTTAACCTTGAACGTCTCCTTGTTAGCCTTGAATTTCTCTTCATGATTAACCAATGCTTTTCCGTAACTACCCCTCTGATGTCGCACATCAGAAGGATCCACTTCGTAAAAAACTGGCAGAACCAAGCGACCCTTTTCCTTGATGCAGTGAAGGAGGATATGGACAAGTTCGTCCAAGCAAAATGAAGAAGAAGCATAGTTCTTAGAGAGCACAATGATGGCAATCCTGGATTCCTCAATTGCATTGAGAAGTGATGGTGTGATTTCATCTCCTCTTTGAAGCTCTTCGTCATCGATGAAGGTGTGGATTCCCCTGTCATCAAGAGCTTTGTAGAGATGGCCAGTGAAACCGTGACGAGTATCTTCGCCTCTGAAGCTTAGAAACACATCGTATTCGCATCCATTGCTAAAGGAAGAAGAGGACAAGAATGATTCTTGCCTTGCCATGATTGATTCCTCACTGAGTCACGATTCTCAAACTACAGAAACTTGGAAACACAGTTTGGTAAAGTAAATTGAATACAGAAACAAAAAAGTTGGCCTTTTGCCGACAAAAGTCACAAAACAGCACGCGGAGTCGACTCCTTTGTCTTCTGCGAAGTTTCTTTTTTAATATTTTGATTTAGATCGAAGTAGGAGAGATATTCTAACTACCAAAATTTTCTACCATCGTCTTACTACCTATCTAATCATCATTAGATTAATATTTTATCTGTCTTCAAAAACTTTTTAACATTCTTTCTTTTTGTGATGGGTAGTAAGTTAGTAGTAAGTGTTTTTGGTAGTTAGAATATCCTCACTAAATACTTTTTTTTCATATATTACTTATTGGTAAAAGTGTGTATTATTTTTTAAAGATGTAAAATTGTGTCATTCTAATAGAGAGTAAGAGATAGATAAGGGAGGAGGGAAAGTTGAAAAAAAAAAACGTGAATCTCGTCTCTTACAATTTGTAAGAGTGAAATGATATAAGTTGTGTCATTTAAAAGGATAAATACTTTTTCCTTAGTTACCTATTTAATTTAGTTGAAGATAAGCATGCTCAACGAAATTATTTTTAAAAATATCAAAACGAATAAAGGGAAAATAATGAACTTGTTAATTTGGTGGGTCACTAGAAGTTATATTACCTTTTTTCTTTACTTTTTTTTTATAACATAATTATATTTTTAATATTTTAGTTGAAGTGATAAATTTTAAATGTTATACGGTGAGGTTTATATTTACAAATTTTTGTTCTTACAAACTTATAAATTATACTAAGTATAACTGATCAGACTTCAATTAAGAGTATATAACCAGTCAAACATAATGTAATTTATAAACGAAAAATTTGTAAATATAACTTCCCTCCCTTACTTTTTAAGAAATTTTATTTACTCCTTGAATACAATTGTTGACTTTCTTTCACAGCTTTGTTATTGCCAGAAACTTATTGAAAGATGCTTAAAACAAACGCGACCCGAACTAATACTTGGATTAGTTGGATGTGACATAATCGTGGTTTTTAATATTTGTCATTTTATTTGTTTAATTTACGGGATAGATTAAACGTGTTTAGATTATAATAGTTTGCATAAAAGTCATTGTTTTAGGACATATGAGTGTAGTTCTAAAATCCAGAGTTTATTAATTTGTGATCATTCCCAAGGCTAACTTTGTCCCAAACTCATTTTTGTTTTTTAGACCACAACTTGACCGTGGTTGCAATTGGTAAAAGTGAATATGATTCTGTTGAGTTCAGGTTAACACTGGAACCGAACTGAATTGGTAAAAGTGGTACAATTTGAGAATCTAATCGGTTTTGAAAAAATGATTATGTTCTTGAATTGGATTGAAGAAAATGATTTAATTATTGACCTGATTAAAGATCTTTTGATACCCATTCATAATTCAATTCGGTTGATTTATACTAGACAAAAGGGGTAGATAAATTTATTTTGGCAATGACCCAATCACAGTTAAAGAATCCTCTCTGAGGTCTTTTGGTTAGGCAAGTAAATGAGATCAGGGTGGTAAACGAGTCAGGGGTGTTTGACTCGGGCCCGCTCGTGTTGGAATCAGATTTGGACTTGTATAAAAGCTCATTTAATAAAAAGGCCTCAGGATCTAATTCAGAAGCTCGGCCTTAGAGCCTCCCAGGCTAGCCTAGTATATAAATATTTATTTATATTTTTTATACTACTCGTAATAACTCTTCCTCTAGTTAATTTATTTCACCCCATTTTATTGGTTTAACAGACTTTTTGAATGATTTTGTTCTATATTATGCTATTTAGATATATATTGAATTTATGTATATTTATGGAATTACTAGTGATATTCTATATTATCCTTCATCCTCCTTCTCACAAACAAACCCAGAAAAACTCATTCGTTCAACTGTGCACTGCTTGATTGTGTCAATTTATTTTTTATTTTATTTTTGTTGACACTTTTTTTTTATAATAGGCTAAGATAATATAATCTGTTATCTAACTTCTCTCACTTTAATTTTTATTTATTTATTATAGATTTTGTAAACTTTTGCTGCAAATTGGAAGCTAAAGTTTCTATCTAAAAATTGATTTTTTTGTGGAATTCTGTTCTCTTATTTTTATTCTTTAACATGCTAACAGACTAAGACAGGCTTCACACAGGCTTTTATTTTTTATAAATAAATAAGGCCGCAGCCCAATATTATATTCGTGCAGGTAACAGGCTAAGGCCAGTCGGACACGTTTAAATACAGGCTTGTTCCGTTAAGATCAAAGCTCGGCTCGACTCGACCCCGTTAACATCCCTAAATGAGACCCAACAATAGAAGTAAGACAAAATTTCAACTTCTTGGGATAAAATTAACTTATAATCATTTAATAACTGGTCGCTAACATTACTTAGCAATAAATAATTACGGAGGTGGATAACCAAAATAATAATAATTAGGGAGGTCATATCCTTTCCTTAGTAAATAGACTAAACTTCAGGGGAGGTTGAATTAATTTTCCCTTCATTATTTAATTAAAAAAATGACACTTTTGCATCTGGTAACAAGCTAGTTAATCTGCTATATTTTGTTGAACTTCATAAAAACTGTGTACCAAATTAGATATAACTATACAAAGCATGAACTAAATGATTAATCTGATAGTGAGACTGAAGAATTAACACGACTTAGACGTTTCTTCCTGTATCTCCATGCAACTTGAATCCGGGTTGCTGCAAGGGATCTCCAATAAGGTGATTCATACCTAACAACATAACACAATTATCAAAACCATTGTGTCAATCATGGATTTGAAAACATAAATTAAGCTTTCTACCAGTTAAAAATCACAAGCTTGTTAGTTGTTACTGGTTACATTATTACATATATATGTGCAACTACTACTACTGGTATGTTTATTTTCATTTTGGTTAAGTCATAAAATGGTCAAGAAGATTAGGCTGAAGCATAAATCAAGATACATGACAAGGGAAATGACCTTAAGGCTCCTTGAACACGAGGGCTCCTCAAGAATCTTGTGAAAAGGATTGTGACTTCTTCAAGTTCTGCAGCACAGAGTGAAAATGCCTCCACATTTGTTAAGCACCTTACATTCCTATTGCTAACCAACCTCTGACCTGGGAGCCTTATTTTTCTACCATCTGCAAAGAGAGATCAAATTGATGAACCATGCTGTTTCTTATTTTGTAAAGGCCAAGTTGCTGATTACTGCAACTCTATAAGATCTCTATTAATTAACATCATCCATCTTTGTCATTGCATCAAGTATTGTTATTATACCTGTGCTTATAGAAGAATATTCAAGATACCATGTCAGAAGTTCTTCACCACAAACATCTCCTTCAGCTAAGGGAACTCTGATTCCATCTTCTCCAACACTCTCCAATTTACCACGCACAATGAATACCATCTTCTGTACTAGACAACCCTGGCAAAAAATTCTACTTCCTTTGATGTATGTCTTTTGTTTGAGTCTCTCACAAATAGCATCTAAGATAGGCTGATCCATGAGGGCGAAAATTCGAACCTGTAGATAATTTAGATCCTCAGATTATTGACACAAATTGGTACAAAGTATAATACAAATTAAATCATCATCAAGAGAAATTTCAATATTGTTTGACATACTTTGGCTTTTGATATATCATGGTTTTAGTTTCATGATGCAAAAGGAATAAAGCTTTGCTTTCACAATGATTTTCAAATTTAAACATCTAAACCACATAATTATGATCCACTTAAAGAGTAAGAATGATAAATTGGTGTGATTATAACTGGTCATTTATGCCACAGATATTATAGTGCATACTTTCTTAACAAATTTGAAAAGATGACGTCTTATGTCTCTCTGCAGATCCTCGGGCAAATTCTCCATAAGCATTTCTTCATTAACTCCCCTCGTTGCAGCCCAAGTATACCGTTCAGCCTGTCTTACTCTCCTGCATGACAGACAATGATCCATTACTTGTTCATTAGGTATGATCCATTACTTCATTTGACATAATTCCTAAATAAAAATGACAAACTGTGGACAAAATATTTTTTTAGCATTGAGGCCTATATATGCTATATTATAAGAAAATTAGTAGCTCCTCATCTATGTACATTATGACGTATCAAATTTTGATGAATTGTTATTGTCACAAGGTGAAGTTACCACTTGGTAGAATTAATAAATCTTGTTCTGTCTTTGATATGATATATTGATTGATTGATATACTCCATATCACTACCATTATTAGAGTTAGGAACTTAACAGGATGCGTAACAAGATGTTCAGATCTGTTATTTTACATATGTTGCAAGTAGGGATGTAAATGGGTCATGCGACCTACAACCTAACCTGGCTTGGCCTGTCCCGTTTTAAAAATAATATAGGCTTGAATTCATTAAAAGGCCCTTTAGAAATCAAGCTACGAGTCTATTTTAAAAGAACTGACCTCTAATCATCCGGGCCCGACTTGTATTTTTTAATAAATAATATTCTATCATTTTTTAACAAAATAATATCTTATGATTTCCAATAACATAATTAAATTATTAATATTTTGGGTTGTGTGGTTTCAGGTATTGTACTATTATGACTTTCCATTACCCTAAACATTCAAAAGGAACAAAGTAATTATAACTTATAATTTTCACTTTTCAAAGTGTAATATGCCATTTTTGAAGACTTGGTAGACTTGATAATTAGGTCAAGCCTTGAATTTTTAAAAAATAAGTCAGGCCAAACCTATAATTTGGCTTGTATCAGGCTTTCAAGATAAGTTAAACTTGAAATATTTTACATAGGCCTAGTCCATTTAGGCTAAAGTTTGGCTTGACCTGACTCATTTATAACCCTAGTTGCAAGATTATGTGTACTACTAATGTTTAGAGTGATTAATCATATTTGATAAACACACTTAGAGAAACATCATGAACATATTTGTAGACAGATGCAAGAAGAAATTCCAAATTATCCTTTGCCTCACTTTAAATTCTGAAACAAGTCTTCCGAAACTGTTAATTTAGTCTTGTCATGAAAAACACTACTTGTTTCTCGTAATAGTAAATTGCTCATGTACAACAGAAAAATGTACATTGTCAATAAATGGAGTTCTAAGAGGGTGTGGGAATTTGACAACCAATAACTTGAATCAAGCAATTAACAAATACTTTTTCTGGCAATGTGGTTGTGATTCATGAAAAGAATGAGAAGATTTTATACCTTCTTAGACCTTCTGGTAAGCGACGATGGCTCATCCATTGCTCAACATCACGGCCTCTAAGTTGCATTTCTAGCTTCCTGTAAAAAGGGATGGAAGAAAATATATCAAGCATATTCCAATATTAAACACATTAGAACTTGACTATAGCAATAGGTAAGTTCTACCTGCGTCCAAGAGCCTGAAGGAAGTTCTGTATGTTTCCAATGAGAATCGCAAAAAGCAAGAGTCCTAATCCTATGATGGCCATAGTAAAAAGGACTTCCCCCACAAAATAGCTAGGGACTAGATTACCAGCTAGAGTACTGATTTGCTGTATAAAGATCACACAGGGTATAACTCTTAGAGATTCATGCGCATGCTTTAGTATTCAGGAGTTTTGGCACAAGTTGGCCTTGATAATTGACATGGTATCAGAATTATTGTGACTCAGTGGCAAGGAAAAAAGTGCGGTGATTTTGGTGTGCATTGTGGAAATATGTAGAGTGAGATTTATTGTATGAGTGAGATATGTAGAGGATGGCCATAATTTGATCCTCACTATATATATATATATATATATATATATATATATATATATATATATATGTAGAGAGAGAGAGAGAGAGAGAGTTAGGATCACTTTATATCAATATAAGTTACACTCTTACACTTGGTTATTATCTCACTTATATTTAATGGCTTTAATTTTTGTAGTTATGTGAATCATTGGATACAAGTGGATCAATAGCCAAGAATGAGTGTAGGACTTCTTATTCTTATACCAGTGTAAGAATAATCTACCTCCCACATATATCTATATATATAATAATTAGTACTGAAAAAAATGAAATGCATACCTGGAATCCCCAAAAAAGAGAATACACATATTTGTTAACCACGTTAGTTTCTACAGTAAGCTGTACAGCACTCTGATAGATGCCATAACTAAAACCACCATCAGGAGGGGGATTCAAACAATCAATGGCATCTTTATTCTTGTTCCACTGATCTGATGTTAGGTCAGACTGATTGTTTCCATTAAGGCCATGTCCACAATCAATGAATTTCATGCATCCAGTAATATTAGAATTATGGCAGGCGTCTCGCAAACATTGATTAACCCTCTGGAAAAAGGAAGAGGGAGAACAGGAGAAAGTTAGTAAATTGAATGTTAACCTTCATTCACTGAATCAAATTCCTGATTCTAATTGAACCACTCATCTTTAAAGCATCCAAGGAAACATAATAATTTCAACAGTTGAATTTCATTACCAGCGTTGCATTAACAATTAGAAGGATTAAATTTCCTAGGACATACTACAATCACATATATAAAGCCCTTAATCTTGCCTATAAATCTCATTACATATGATTATATTATATGCAGCCACATGGAAATATCCATTCAATTCAAGTGAATCAAGTAGGATTTCTTCCTTTTCCTCTTTTTCTTAGATGGTTTGGGATGCAATTTGTAGCTTATTCTACTCAAAAATAATAATAATAATGGAAGCTTGGCTCCACTCAAATAATAATAATAATTTGTAGCTTTGCAAGGTGAGAATTTACAACACATTATGAAATATAGTAAGGAAGAAATTTGGTATTATTTTTGTGAAACAAGCTTCAAGTGTTATTTCCTCTCACCTGTAGACCAAAGAGGTACCAGCAAGAGCCAACAACATGGCTAGCAAGCATGAAAACGAGAAGATTTAGAATGAAATTTGCCCAGGCTGACTCAAATATGAATCCTGTTCGATTCTGGCCAATTAGCAGTGGCAGAAACCTGTACAACTTTGGAATATACTGCACTAAGATTGCTGCACGGAGAAGATTCTTTGCATAATTTGCTCCCCCCAAGGAATTTGGTATCACAAACAATATCATTATCTGCACATATTTCACTACACATGTCATGACAAAGAGTTAATTTGTTGAGTACATAAGTTAAACCCATAGTGACCTATAGTTTTGTACAGATTGAAAAACCCTTTCCTTGCACTGCCACCACAATGTCCAAAGACAATTTAATCCTCAGAAAGACACACCAAAAAGGAGAAACCATTGTGTTTTAACTTCAACATGACAACTTAGAACAAGAAGCAGTTTATAAACATAGACAAGGTTCTGGAAATCAGACCAGAAATTGAACCGGTGAAGGAATTGATTCACGGTTCAATGGTTGAATTATGGTTAAACCGGAGGATAAATTATATATATATATATATGTGTGTGTGTGTGAGTGTTTGTGTGTGTGTTTTATAATTATAATGACATTTTTCTTTAATGAAAAAACTTCACTTTCACCCATCTACCACCAACTGTCATAGGAACAAGTGTTTAGGCCATGGTACCGGACAAGATGAATGGCCAGCGGCAGCCTCCCACTTTGGCTGTAGCAGGCCATTTATCTTGTCCTGTGCCACCACCATTGCAGTAGTAGTCTTCTTCTTGTAAGACAAAACCTGGAGGAAGGTTGACAGAAAAAAGACCACAGGAGGTTTAAGTAGTGAGTATATGTACATTTTCTACATTCAAACTTAAGAATAGCCTGTGTGAGGAAGGATAAAGAGCACAAGAAGTTTAAGTACTAAGTTTGAGAGATAGGCTAGAGGGAGTTCTCACAGAAAAAGACCTACATTTTTTTGGTGGGATGGTTATATTGCCTACCTATTTAATCTTCCTACCCTTATTACTTTTTTTTTTCATAGTGGATTGGATTCAAATTGCAGACCTATAAATTTTGCTTCGCTCTCTTCCCTACTCTCTCCCGTACTTTTCTCAACAAATTACATCTTTTCTTTTTTTCTGATTTGAATCCAATCCAGCATGAAAAAAAGTAATAAGAGTAGAAGGATTAAATAGGTAGGTAATATAACCATCCGGCTAAAAAAATATATTGAGAATTTGAACTTTGAGAGATCAAATTGATAAAATTCATATGCAACGAACCAATTTGATATTGGTGTATCTTCAAGAAATATAATGAAGAAAGAATATCCCTTGGCAACAATAATTACGATAGATCCTTTCAGAAAACTTTAATAGCATCTAGGACAAGCATATCACATTAATTAATATGTCAAAATAAACAAGAAAACCTTACATTTACAGGAAACCCTATTCCTTGTATTTTTTTCCTCAGAAGGGGTTGGGGAAATTAACTACTGAATCCCTAATATGTCAAAAACATAAAGTCCTAGACAAAAACAAATGAATACCTGAAATTCTAAGTTACGAACTTACGATGATCAAACTCAGCCAAAAACATGGAAAAAAAGTTTCCATAGTGAATAAAGGGTAACGGGTAGAGATTTACCTGAGGAAGAGGAAATACAACAAACAAATCAACAAGAAAAGAACCCTTCAGGTAATGAAGAGCAATTTTCTTAGGATGGTCAACTAAATCTCCAGCACCAACCACCCTTGACTCAGGAGAAACATAAGCCAACCTAAACTGCAAAGAGACAACTTGGTAGAGTTATTTAACCTTTAAATGATGAAAAAGAAGCAAACACTACTTCAAAACTTAACAACCATATCTAAGATTCATGACACATGCTCTTCTCTTTTTTCTTTGTTTTCCTTTTGAATTGAGCTACTAAACAATAACAAAGCAAGACGCACATTAGTCCAAAATGCAACACTACTTAATACTACCAATATGGTTAATTGGTTATAATCCAGTCTATTTATCATTTGAGTTGACCTGCATGAACCTAAACCTTGTTATTATAGCACTTGAAAACGAGAGTAGGGTGAGGGCAATTCTTATACACAACTTTACCCTTACATATTTGCAAAGAGGATGTTTCCCAGATTGGAACTCGTGACCTTTCAATTACAAAGGAGTAGTTTTATCACTACAGGCTCGCCCTCTTACCTTCTCAAAACCAATAACATTGAATAATCAAAACTTGCATTCAAGGAAGGAGCTGATTATACTTTTTCAAACTAAAAATATGGTACCATTCTATGAATATATACGGATTTACAGAAATTAAAAGCAGGGTAAAGAGAGGGCTTTTTGATAGGATAGTCACAAAGAAGTTACCTGGAGAAGAATGTTAAAGAAATAAACCAAATCATTCATGCTTCTAAGTAAAACAAGTGCTGTTGTCATAGTCCAGTTGATAACAATACAATTATAATCCTGCATAACATGAACAGGAAACATGCAGAGTAAATTTGCAAAGAGCAGTAAAGAAAGATAAGTGAGTAGAACTTGCAAGATTTTCCGGTTAAATAAAGGGAAAATAATCATACCTGCTGCACATAGAGCAAGAAGAAAAATAATGGATCCACAAAAATAGCAGTCAAGCAAAAAATGGCCAAAGACTTGTTCCATTTTTGTACAATTTTGGTGTGAGGGTTCATAACTCCAGGAACATATGAAGCGCAGAAAGAAAAGAGCTTTCTTGCAAATCCCTTGGCATCCCCATAAAGATCATTATGGAACTGTAACATTCAAAATATGAATAAAGCTTGGTTATGAGAAAGTGATGGTAGAAGATAAATGTCTACAAAAAAGGAAATAAAAAACTTTACAAGAAGATCAAGTTTAGTGATACAGTAAAGCTCGTAGTAGACTTTAGAAATTGAGTAATGATATGATTAAGTATCAAGTAAACTTAGGTCCAAGTGAAAAGATATTGAAATAAAGTGCTTTTCATAGAAATATCATTCAAAATCTTGATGTTTAACACAAATATCATAATGGATAAATATGATTAAATATGATGATGTAAAATTGCAAAAACAAAACTCAACTATATAACTAGAAAAGTATAGTTAAAGGCAACTGAAATAATAGTCTAATCTAGGATAAAAGACAGAAACCTTGGGATCACATATAGCTGAAGGTTTTGAATTTCTTTGCTGAGAAACATTGAAGTGAGTAGGGCAAATAGTACAATAAGGATCATTACACATTCCCAGTTGTCCAGACCTCAGTAAGTGTTCATTTTCTCTACCATGGTTGTTATTCCAGTACGTTGAACTTGTGCCGTTGAAAGTAGCAAAATTTTCTGTCTTTCTTTCCTCTGCTTTGTTTCCTGTTCCAGCTATATGCTGCTGCAAAAGATTTCCAGGTCCATTGGTAGCATATAGTGGACCACTCATCTGCATAAAGGGAGTTTTTCTCTTAATCCGAAGTGGACCTGTATGTCCTACATGACTAGTTTCTCTCTCATATGACTCCATGGAGCTCATAGGAATAGAAATTGATGCACTTTGTGTCCTTGATACAACCCTTCTGGATTTAGAATCCAAGGGTTTATCATATGGTTGTGAATCTGTGTCTGACAGTATTGGCAACTCATCATTATCAAAATTAGCCATGCTCCCTTGATAATTCTGTAATTTGTGTGAAACCAACAAAACATTTAGTACATATGTTTCTGAATCATATCAGCAATTTTGAAATCAAATAATTCAACTTGAAACTTTGAAGGGAAGAATATTAATTATAAAACATTAAGCAATTCGTGCAGTAAGAAAGATCCAAATACCATACAGAATTGACAAAGGAAGAAACCAATTAAACATCCATTGATCAAAACTAATAATACAAAATCATTGAGATGCATCTGCCATCCAACCTCTAGTTTCTATGGTAGAGTTAATAAAACCAAGACATCTATGCCCTTCATGCCATTTTTCCTTCCCCTACATGCAATGGTTCTTTTGTCTAAAATTAATATATATATCAATATATCATTTACCATCTATTTCAAAAGGGTATAGAACACATGGTGATAGAGGTTCTAATGTCATTCCATGAACCAACTATCTCAAAAAGAGGAAAACCAGATGCATGGAAACAAGCTGAAGCATTTTGAGGAATAGCAATTGGCATTGGAATCAGAAGAAGAAATCAAGCATGATGTAATAAGGCCAAAAAACTGTAAATGCAATAATCAAGAAAAAACAAGAGAGGTAAATCCAGAAAGAGTAGTAAGACCTGTTAGTTTAGAAGCGGATTTCCAAGTCAAAAGTTAAAAACCCCCCACCAACTTTTTTGCATCAAATTAAGTGAAAGCTTGAATTTTTGAGAGCTTGTTAATCATGGAGGAACAAGAGAGGAGATTCTCACATAAAGGGTGTGACTGTGTGAGTTAAAGGACAACCTGAAAAATGAACATAGGAAAATATAATAAACTGAGAAAAAAAGGTAAAGTTAAAGTATTCAGTCGTGAAGTGTAAGGCATGATGACGAAAGAGAGTTTGGAGTTTGAGTTGTAAGTTTTGGAATGATTTGGTGTACTGTTTGCCTGTGCATTACGTCATCAAAACATGTAAAAGCCTTTCTTTTACTCCTTTTTTTTTTTCTTCATTTTTTTTTCCTTCTGTTTTTGTGTCTTACTTGGTTCTTTGGTTCTCTTTGATTCTCTTTGGATTTGAGGAAACCAAGAAAGAGAAACCAAACCTCGTCTCTTATAGTTATAGTTACTTTTCATTGCAGCAATGAGTGTTTGTTGCAATCTACTATATACAGTATAGACTAGAGTATGGTTTAAAGAGTACAAGTGAAGAATTTCTTCTACTACGTATATAGTAAATATATGGATCCCACTAAAAAAAATTTCTTCAATTTTTTTTGTAGTAGAACCCATATATTTGTTATATAGGTTTGTTTTTTTTGCTTAATTAAGCCAAATACAATATCATTGTAGAGCAAAAATCATGACATTTTTATAATTTTAATTTATTTCTTATTATAGTCTTTATAATTATAATTATTTAATTTTTTAATCCTAAAATGACGTCATTTTAGAAATAAATATATATAACTTATCTCCAATAACTACATAAATATTATTCTGTTATTATATACGTAAGAAAATATATTTTTCTCATTTTTAACCCATATTATATTATGGGAAAAATGTTTATCCTTTTAAATGACATAATTTATATTTTTTCACTCTCACAAAGAGGTGGGACCCACATCTTAATTTTTTTGTCAACTCTCTCTCCTCCTTTATCTATCTCTTTCTCTCTCTTAAAATGATATAACTTTACGTCCTTTAAAATGATACATACTTTACCCTTATATTATTATACATTTCTCTAATGGCTTAGTGGCTATGACTCTTGTTGGTGACAATGCACTTTGACAGACGGAAAAGAAAAAGTAAAAGAAGAAAGGAAAAAAAAAAAAAAAAAAAAGAGAAAGTTGGTGGTGCACTTGCCATATTAAATGAAGGTTTTCTTTCAAAGTTTTGTTATAAGAGAAACCTTTTGGTCCAAAATGCCTGCTGAATTAATTAATGCTTCCATAAATTGGATGTAGCAAAAAAATGTGTCTTCCTTTTAAATTAATGTTACATTTAGTTATAAAACGACTTTAATTTGATGAGATCACTGTAGTGTCACAAACTCAAATATATATTTTTATGAGATTAATATTTGTGTTTTAAAGGATATAAAATTGTATTATTTTAATTAAAATTATTATATTTTATAGTGAGAGAAATAGAAATTTGGTAAGAAAAAGTGAAATTTTTTAATTTAAATATAAAAATAATTTTTTAATTAAAATAAATATTATTTACACCTTAGTTTATGGAAATGTCTCGCATAATTTTTGTATGAGGGAGGTTATAGTTATAACCTTTTTTTTATAACCTCTTACAGCCATATCTTATCACCGTTGATTTCCGCCAATTAACGGTTATCATTTTAGCAAATTAAACTCATTAATTAATTATTAATTCACAATAAATGATAACCGTTGATTGGCGGAAATTAACGGTAATAAGATATAGTTGTAAGAGGTTGTAAAAAAAAAGATTGTAAATATAACCTTCCTCTTTTTTGTATATATGTTTTTTATTTTTTTCAATTTGATGTGATGTGATTTTTAAGAAATTTTAATTTTTTTTTTTTTGAATTTTAATATCTGTTAATGTGTACATAGAATCTCTCTTGATTTGAGTTTTTGTTTCTTTTGTACTTCCTTCGAAGAATATTTTATTTCTACGAGTTGCTTTAGACTTGCTTAATTGTTATGAATTGGCCCATTGAAGGATCATGTTACTCATGAAATTCCAACTGATCTGTTGGGCTATAAGGTTGGAGCTATGGTTAAGGAGAATGGAGAGTGGGATTGGCTGAAGTTTGAGCACTTAATTTCGGGTGAAGCTGTGGATCAGGTTGCTGGTACTTGCCCTCCTAATCAGTTGGATGGGGATGACAGAGTTATTTGGGATTTATCCCAGGATGGTAGGTTTTCGGTCAAAACAGCTTTTGATAAGTTGAGAATTGAATCTAATGTGCAGAATAATCTAAAGTGGAACATTGTCTGGGACTGGAAAGGACCTCCTAGGATAAGAACTTTTTTGTGGCTTGCTCTTGGAGGTAATTTGCTCACAAACCAAAGAAGGATGCAGAGGCATATGGCTGATGTGGATTCCTACCCGAGGTGCACTGTGGCTGCTGAGAGCTGTGCTCATGTCTTGAGGGACTGTGATTGGGCTAGGGCTGTGTGGAGAGGATTTGTTAGACATGAGAAGTGGGATGGTTTTTTCAACATGCCTTACTCTGAATGGCTGCAATCCAACCTACTGCCTAAGACCAGTTACTTGGATGGTGAGAGTGGCTTTATCCTGTTTGGTATTATTTGCTGGTTTCTGTGGAAAGATAGAAATGTTTTAGTCTTTGAGAACCATTCTTCTAGTGTTGATATTCTGGCTAGGAGCTCTTGTAGCTATCTGTCAAATTTTCTGGGGGCTATTTCTATGTACAGGAAGGTTGGGATATGGAGCTGTCCTAAATCTGAAGTTTTGATTCAATGGTTACCCCCTCCTCCTGGTTGGATTAAAATTAATATTGATGGCTCGTCGAGAAGTAATAATAGCCAGAGTGGGTGTAGTGGGGTGTTGAGAGATGACTCAGGGAATTGGATCATGGGGTTCACAAAAAACTTGGGGAGAGGAAGTTCTGTGAAGGCAGAAGTTTGGGGCCTGTTTATAGGCCTTTTTTTAGCTTGGAGCAAAGGTTATAGAAAGGTGATTTTGGAAGGGGACTCTCAGGTTGCTATGCATTTGGTTAAAGAGGGATGTGTTCTAAGCCATCCTCTTGCTTTTTTGGTTCAAAAAATTAAACATCTGCTTTGTTTGGATTGGCAGGTGTATTTAGTTCATGTGTATAGGGAAGCTAACAGTGTGGCTGATTTTCTGGCTGGGTTAGCTTATGGCAATAGTTGGGATACTTTTTACTTTGATGTTCCCCCTGATGGGTGTATAGAATTTTTAGGTAGAGACCAAAGGGGTGTGGCCTGGCCTAGATTGGTCAGAATGGTGTAGGCTGCTTTGTTTTGTTTTTTTGTTTCTCTTGATATCCAAAAAAAAAGATCTTGTTTATAAAAAAAAAAAAAATATTTATTTTAAATTAAATAAAAACATTAGATAATATCTTAGTTTATAGAAATACTTCACACAGTTTATATGAACGTATTTTTCCAATTTAATGTGACAAGATTTTTAAGAAATTTTAAAATCGATTGGATATGATTTGATTGGTGTAAATAGAATCTCTCCTGATTTCCTTTTACCAAAAAAAAAAAAAGAATCTCTCCTGATTTGTTTCGTTTCTTTTAAAATTCTTTTGAAGAACATTTTATTGCGATAGAGTTGCGAGACTGACATAAATCTTGACACATGTATGTCTTATACGTGTGTTTAGAAGGTCCAACTGATATTTGGTTTTTCATATAGTAATTAGAAGTGATAAACGAACTAGGGGTCTTTGGCTCCGCTCGTGAAAGTCTGAGTTTATATGTCTAAAATTGGTTTTTGCCACTAGATTTGAACTTGTATAAAAGCTCGTTTAATAAAAAGGCTTCAGGTTCCAATTCAAAAGCTCGGCTTAGAGCTTCTCAGGCTCGCCTAGTATATATATATATATATATATATATATATATATATATATATATATATTTCTTTTTTATATTTTTTATACTACTTATAATAGCCTCTCTTTCTCCTCAATCCATTGTAAGCATTTTATCAGTAATTCAATAATTCATGTTCAACAGTGCCCATTCAAGAACATGATACAGGATCTTGAGAATTCATGATTTTCACATAAGAACGTACCTTTCTCCATTAATGCGGAAGAACTTTGATGATGGAAAATTATTTCTCAGAGTCTTTGCCCTCTGCTTTCTGTAACAGCCCGTGTTAACCCGAATTGTTAACATACTATCGTATTAAGCCACACTTAATTAAAATGCGGAATAATTTTTTTTTAATTCAATTATGACGTCATTAACCTTAGCCAACTTGATTACTTAATCAATTTCATAAAATACTGCCTGTATGTAAATTGCAAGACAACTAACTGAAATACCTCATATATAAATAATAAGTGAGTATCTAAGTCACAGGACTATCATACATAGTCTGTACCAAAATCCTGATACTTTAATACAACTTTAACTAAAAGAAAACATACTCAAGTCTATGTGGCATGGACAAACCCCATGCTCACCAAATAAGGCACAATGCCCAACAATAGTCTCAACATAATAATAATAACGGAAAACATAACAGCAGTCAACATCCAGCATCTAACATGTCAGCACATCACAGTAATATCTAACTCAGCTCTGGCCTCCTGCCACCTGAGGCCTCAACATTACCTGAACCTGAAATAAGCGTCCCCAAACGTGGGGTGAGATCTCTAAAAGAAATCTTAGTAAGAAAAGGGGTCCTCAAGGATCTTCCACCACAAGCTCACTTACATGTGCAATATAAGTTCAAAAACAATATTTCCAATATTAGTTCCAAAACTATGCAGTGCAACAGATATTCGTGCCATGTGTGTTTATACTATCTATAGGTCAGAGAAATGTAGGGATACGTCTATACCCACATGAGTACAAGGAACACCGCTTGCGCCTCACCCACAGCCTCACCTTATCGTATGTACTACATACTCAGGCTTACCGTAAAGGTGGACACCACATTGCATATCTTAAAAGCACATTGCATAAAACAGTTCAACAGCATCCCCAAATATCAAAAGCATGTAACACAGCATGCATAAACCACATCCCCATGGGACATGGTGGAATCACAACATGGCTAAACCGAGGACACGAAAGCTTACCTTGTAAGCAATCAATCCAAGCTAAGAGTCCAACCACTCTCAAGTACAAACACAGCAATATCACAATCTGTTATGGACCAACAATATGTCATTAATTCTGCATCACAAGCACACAACTAAAATACTACGTCTTTCCTTAACTTTTTACGTCTTAAGGCTTCCAACAAAGCCATAAGCCCTTAATCACATGATTCTGACTTAATTCATTAATTACGAAAGTTCAACTTCCTTAATCTAGGGTCCACAAACCCCCAATAGCCTACTGTTCACACAGCACAGCTACTGTTCTACGAAATCCCAGAATATTCGGATATTTCAAGGGGCATATCCGGATATCACACTGACCATATCCGGATATACCATATCCGGATATGAATATCCGGATATCTGTTTGACAAATATCCGGATATCTGTTCGACAAATATCCGGATATCTCACGACAGAATGTAGTTTCTTCATTTCATGAATATCCACTCCAAAGATCCAACTTTTAACACTTAATTACGTTAAAGCATGCATCTTTAATCTGTTTTAGGTTCATAATCAGATTACCTTCTTGTTTACTCATTAAACATGGCAAAACATCAACTTTAAGCCACAAAACTATGATCAAAGATGAGGAAGCTTACCCCAAACTTGAAACAGCTCAACAATGGTGCTCTTGGAGCTCACAAGTCAGCTCCAAGGTACTGACTTTAGGGAGGACCAAAAAGGAGTAACAAGGTGAGTTCTTTCCTCACCAAGGAAGCTACTTGAAACTTCTTCAAACCAAGAACAAGGTGGCTCACAACCCAGCACCAAACTCAACCCTCAAAACTAATTCAAACAGTGGCAAGAACCCAGAACAAAGACCCTCACTCCATCCTAAGATGATTCTCACACACACCCAAGTGTTTACAAGCTTAAAGATGAAGGATCAATGCACAAAGGTGCCAACTTGCACAAGAGAAGGTGAAGAAGCCAATGAACAGTGAACACAGTATGTGCAGCCACCAAAACCCATGTAGAGGCTGATATGTTTGCCTAGGGTTTTGTGCAAATGGTGTATTTATAGGCACAAGGCCACTTAGCGCGCAGTGTTAGCCTTAATAGCAACGCAAAAGATCTTGATCCCAAACTTTGGAATCTAAACCTACACATTTTTCTAAGATTTGTCATATTTTTATTTTATTTTTTGGAGAACCTTTCCGGTACGCGCTTTTCCATAGCCAATATCAGTTCTGGCATCATATCTCATTATTTTAACTTGAAACTCGATTTACAAGTCCTACATATTATTCTAGTAATTATCATACACTTATTATAATTTTTCTAGATACGTTTCCGGTATGCATTTATACCGGGTAGCAGAACCGGTATCTGCACTTTTCTTCTGAAAAGTGACTTTCATCATTCTCACTCACTTACTATAATTATTTAAGCCAGATAATAATTATTAAGGTTAATTATGGAATCATTTCCTAATTATTATAATTAATTCATTAATTACCTTAATTAGCAGTGCAGGTTCTTACACTTTCCTTGTATCGTCTATGACAGGGATCTGATACAACTTTTATGGGCAAACCATGAAGAGAGAATTCCAACTCACCATTTTTCTCTTTATATAACTGAGTCATGTCACCAGTTACGGAGTTTCAAATATCATTCTGTAACTTCCCATTAATGCGAAATGTCAAAACGTTAATTACCATTAATGCAAAATGTTACCATAATGCAAAACGTCAAAACATCAATTACCATTAATGCAAAACGCCAATTACCATTAATGCAAAATGGTACCATGATGCAAAACGTTAAAACATCAATTACCATTAATACGAAACGTCAATTACCATAAAGCCTCTTTTATTATTAATTAAACCAATTGACACACATTACACATGAGACACAAATACTTTTACATCCATTTCACCTCATTTTATTGGTTGAACATATTTTTAGAATGATTTTGTTCTATATTATGCTGTTTGGATATACATGGAATTTATAAATACTTATGGAATGACTAGTGTTGTTGATTATATATTCTGTTTGGATAAATTTTTGTTATCTTGTTTTTTTAAACAGGCTAATTCAGGCTAAATCAGGCTTTTATTTTTTGTAAATAAGTCAGGCCACAGACCGCTAATTATATTTATAACAAGTAACAGACTTGGTCATGCTGACACATTTAAACACAGACTTAACCTTTTAAGATCAAAGTTCGGCTCTGCTCGGCCCGTTAACCCCCATAATAGTAACGAAGCTCTTAATAATTAATTAAATAAAACCTAGGTTGTCTTTTATTAAAGAAAAATAAAAGTTTCAATGAACCCCGTCATTTAGAAGTTCTTTGTAATATGAAATATATAAAATTTGGATCAATATTCTTTTTCCAAAGTGTGTTCCATCATTATCCCACTAATGATAAAATAAATTTAATAAGCTTTTAAAGTCGAGGAACAATGGTGCATTTAAAACAATAAATAAAATAAAATAAAATAAATTCTTCAAAAGTACCAACAATTTTAGATACAGACAACAACACACTTTATCTATCCTCTAAAAGAATTAATATTTGTTTCTTTATAGTTTTTCATTCTTTCATTGTTAATCTAAACGAAGTAGAGGGGAAATTAAACATTCTGCTTATCTAGATTGAAATTGTTTTCAATCTCCATTTCTTATCTCTTCTTTAAAACAATTATTAATTTTCATATTATGGCCTTTTATCTATCACTCGGCTCTTAAAAATTATTATCAAGATTGTTTTTAGGATAAAATTAAAGGGAAATAATTATCTCATGTTGCACAGATAATTATCTCATGCAACAGAGATAAAATTGTGGGGTCCACTATTTTTTCAAAAAAAAAAAGTCCCACAATTTTATCTCTATTACATGAGATAATTATCTAATGCAACATGAGATTAATAGATCACAAGATTAAAAGCAACTACCATATAAATTCTAAATATGTTGTTGGTAGGAAAGCGCACAATTGAACTATATTAATTAATCCCAAGGTTTAACTCAAGTATAGCAATATAAATCTTATGGCGAATTAATTGTCAGATCTTTAAAGCCAGTACTAATTAGAATTATGGAATTAAAAAAGAAAAATTATATTAATGAGAAGAACATAAGTAACCTATTAATTGTTTAAAATTTCTTATTTTACCTCCAAGAATATCCTGCTCGTAAGGTTAGAATTATTTTATACCTATGTAAATTACATTTTCAATTTTGATCAATGATTCAAATTTAGTGTAAGATTTTTAATTCTTACACCTGCGTAAAAATATTATTTTACCTATATATATATATATATATATATATATATATATATATATATATATATATATATAGCTTTAATATCAAAGGAAGACTAAAACTATGATGTTTGATTTGACTGGGAAGTATCAGCACGAGTAAGACGTTTCTTCCTGTATCTCCATGCAACCTGGATGCGTGTTGCTGAAAGGCATCTCCAGTAAGGTGATTCATACCTAAGAATTAAGATAATGAAGCAACCAAAATGCTATGTCAGGTAAGATCTTGACAACAGGGACAAAAACATTAGATAATGGAGTAGGAAATATGACATAGCAATGTCAAGAGAGCCTTTGAAATAAAAATAAATGGGGTCAGAGATCAAAACAGAAGACGTTGAAAAGAAGCAAGGTTGGACTAGAATGTTTAGTGATGAGTTGCGTCACCTCTAGCAAATGAAATGTCAATTTTTAAATTTAACACTGGTATCAAAAAATATATATATATATATATATATATATATATATATATATATATATATATATATATATTAAATTGAAAAAATTCTTTTATATATATATATATATTAAATTGAAAAAATGCTTATGGAGAAATACCCCAATGTATATATATATATAGGATTAGATTTTTCTGTAGCCGTTTTATGTGCAGGAGTGACAAATTTTCCATATATATAGGTTAAAACATTTAATGTGGGGAACTATGACTATACAAAAGGTGAAAGTATTAAATGTGGATAATTATAACCATATACCTAACATTGATGCACGTACAACAACTTTAGATATGATTTTACCATATAGGGTTAAAACATTTCTACAGTCACTTTAGATAAGGTTATCTACGACTAACCTTTTTTAACTAAGTCAAAATAGTAAGATATTATCCATCACGTCAGCCGATAATGTCTGAGGAGAGAGAAAAAAGAACAGCTTTATTGTTATAACTATGTCTTACTGGTCAGACTTAGTTAATAAGAGGTAACCGTAGACAAACCTTATCTAAAGTAGCTGTAGAAATGTTTAACCTATATATATGTATGGGGTTTGATTTTCTCATGTTGCATGAGAATTCAATTCTAATTTTGTGACTCAATTAATGGTGGGCCCCAAATTTATTAAAAGGAGAAAAAAGAAAAGAAAAGTTTTGCATGCAAATCAAAGGGTCACAACATGAGAATTGAATTCTCATGGAACATGAAAAAATGTTTTCCCTATATATATATATATATGAGGGAGGATATTCTTACTACCAAAATTTTCTACTACCCATCTAATCACTGTGTGTGTGTCAGGATCATTTTACACCAGTGTAAGTTACACTCTCAATCATGTCCGTTGATCCCACTTATATCTAAGGGTTCTAATTTTTTAGTAATATGAGCCATTGGATACAAGTGGATCAATGGTCAAGATTGAGTGTAAGACTTCTAACTCTTACACCGGTATAAGAATATCCTATATATATATATATATATATATATATATATATGAAGTAGAATCCTTTGACACCGGTGTCAAATTTTAGTTTGACACCTAATCTAAGAGCTGTTAGATCAAAAAGGATCAATGGTGTCACATGCTTACAAATCAGAGGCGTTGATCTTTTTGATCCAACGGCTCTTAGATGAGGTGTCAAACTTCAAATTTCACACCGGTGTCCAAGGAGCGCGCTATATATAAATATATATATATATATAAATATATATATATATATATATATATTTGAGGCAAGATATTCTTACACCGGTGTAAGAGTTAGAAGTCTTACACTCAATCTTGACCATTGATCAACTCATATCTAATGGCTCACATTACTAAAAAATTTGATAGATATATGGGATATATATGTAACTTACACTGGTGTAAAATGATCCTGGCCCTATATATTTAGGGAAAAATATTTCTACATCCACTTCAGATAAGGTTGTCTATAGCTACCTTTTTCACTAAGTACGACACGTCGTACTTAGTTATAACAATAAAGTTGTTCTTTTTTTTCTCTTTCCTCAAACATTGTCGGTTGACGTAGCGCGGAGAGAGAAAATGCAATTTTAATGTACGACCGTATTTTCCCTATATATATATATATATATATGGGATAGGATATTGTGACAACCAAATAATGTTACTACCAATGTTACGACCACATCTTAACCGTTGATTTCTGTCAATCAACGGTTATCGTTTTTCAAATCAAACTCATTAATTAATTATTAATTCGCAATAAATGATAACTGTTGATTGGCGGAAATCAACGGTTAAGATATGGTAGTAACATTGGTAGTAACATTATTTGGTTGTCACAATATCCTATATATATATATATATATATATATATATATATATATATAAGACGAGAATAACATTATGGCTCCTTGAACATGTGGACTCCTTAAGAATCTTGCAAAAAGGCTTGTAACTTCTTCAAGGTCTTGTGCTCGAAGTGAAAATGCCTCCACATTCGTTAAGCACCGTACTGTCCTATTGCTAACCAATCTGTGTCTTGGAATCCTTACTTTTCCACCATCTGCATGTGGAAAACAAAAACACTTATGTTATTAATGTTGTTAACTTTTGCATGTTCGCCACCCCGCTACTTTTGAACCATGAAAACAGGCACCTATATAATATAAGAGAAATGAAATTATTGTACCTTTGTGTACTGAAGGATGCTCAAGACACCATGCAAGAAGTTCTTCACCACAAGCATTCCCTTCAGATAAAGGAACAATTCCATCTTCACCAATGCTCTCCAATTTTCCACGCACAATGAAAACCATCTTCTCTACTAAACCACCATTATATAGAATTTTGCTTCCTTTGATATATGTTTTTTGTCTTAGTCTCTCACATATGGCATCCAAGACAGGCTCATCCATCAAGGCAAAAATTCGAACCTGCAGCATATAATCACAAGTTGATGCAACATCATTAAGGGTGCCTTTAGATATGCTTTTAAGGGGGGAAATGCTTTTATGATATATAACTATTTTAAGAACCTTTTTTTAGAAGCTAATTTTTTTAGAATTTGAGAAAAGAATGTGGTTATACTTATAAATTTTTAAAATCATTTTTTGTTCTCGTTGGAACAAAATCAATTCAACAGTTATAAAATGACATGAAGTGATTTTATTTAAATCACATGATAACAAAGTCGTTGCAAGAAAAAAAAGTTATAAGTATAACCTATCACTTGAGAAAAATACTAAATGCCATCTCTTTTTTGCAAAGTTATTGCCCAATATAATGGTTATAATCTGCTAAAAAAAATGCCAAGTTGATATAATTACTCAATTTATGCGAGATATTCTACTATACTCACTTTCTTAACAAATTTAAAGAGATGGCGTCTGATATCTCTCTGGAGGTCTTCAGGCAAATTCTCCATAAGCATTTCTTCATTCACCCCTCTTGTTGCAGCCCAGTTATAACGTTCAGCCTGTCTTACTCTCCTATATCACATACCAATCATATAAATGCACCGGAATCACTATCACTTATGTTATATCGTCCACATATTCATATAATTAAAACGCCTATATTAACATATAGTAACAATTAGTTACTTCTCATATGTTTTACTTTCATCATATTCCACATCGGCAGAGGTAGGATATTAATAAATAATGAAATATTGGAGAGTTTCTTAACACAAATAGGTTGATTTTGCATTGTCCACCCTTAAAACTCAAAGGGTTTTTGCGTTAGGAGGTGCGTATTAAAGGACTATAATATATAATGTGACATTCACTTACCATCTATCTTAACAAGAAATTGCTCAAGCGGTTAATATATTACATGACCAAGAAATGATGTTAATTTTGGGAGCTAGGTGGAGTTAAAAGGTGGCAAATTGTATCAATTTAGCAACAAATACTGTGGGGGCAATATGAGTCTGACAAAAATGAGGAAAATGGGTACCTTCTCAGATCATCTGCTAAGCGCCGATGGCTCATCCATTGTTCAACATCACGTTGTCTAAGTGACATTTCTAACCTCCTTTAAGAGAAAGTAAGAAAATGAGACATATATCAAACATGTTATTAACTATAAATATATAAACAATAAATATATAAAAAGTGACAAATTTATTAACCATAAGTAGGCACAAAAATGACTATAAATAATTAAATATTACCGATCAGCATTAGATAAACTAAGGTTATTCACCTATAAGAGAAAAGATACAGAATAAAACTAAGATATAATACTCATGGAGGACTCTTCCTAGTCCATTTAAAGTCCAAAATAATGATAGCTAGGACATAAGAAACAACATGACAATTGCTGCAATGAGGGAACTTTTGTCATTGCATTTGTTCTTAGTGATCTACTAAAATTCTAAACATTTCATAAGACAAAAAATCAAACATAGAGTTCAAGCCATCCACAACAAGACAAAAAGGAGACAAGGTTTCCCTTTCTCTGAACCACAGTCACTACACCAACCTTGCTGACTGCTTCTGAGACTTTTTAGATTTTATAGAATTACTCTATTGATATACAAGGCTTGCCTCAGCGGTAAGCTTGCTTGCCGTGGTGTGTCAGGTCGCGGGTTCGAATCAGTCTCTCTGCAAAAAGCTGGGGAAAGACTGCCTAGAGTATTCCCTTCCCCAGACACTCACGAAGTGAGTATTTGAACTGGGTCGGCCCTTACTCTATTGATATACAAGAGAGCGAGCATTGGAGCGATGGTAAGGTTGCTCCGAGTCTGAAAAACAGACTTTTTGCAAAAGTGTAAGTGTAAAACTACATGCAATAAACCCACACCCCTACCCTGGCAAGTTGGGAAGTCTTGTGCACCGGGATTTGCCATTTTTACTCTGTTCATATACAATTAAATTACCAAAGTTAAGGGCTTAAGGCCATCAAACCATATAGTCCCAATTCCCAAATTATAAAACATGTAAGGAGCATATTTTTAATAATAGATCCAAGTAAAGGAAAATACTAAAGAAAATATAGTATTAACCCAAACAATTACAGGGAAGAGAAACCAATTCAATTATTATACTTCTTCCCTCTATGAAGCTCACAAACCCTTCATTATTCATTTTTCAAGCTAAAACATCAGATAATTATTTAAACTAGTCCTTAAAGGAACCCTAAAGCATTACTTAATATAGAGAGGTGGAATAAAAGCAACATTGTCCTCAAAAAGTGCTTGTTACTCACTCAATATATTGTGTTTTAGTCATGGCCTCATGAGGCATAGCATATATGAAGCAAGACATTCTACCTGCGTCCAAGAGCCTGAAGAAAGTTCTGTATGTTTCCAATGAGAATAGCAAAAAGCAAGAGTCCCATTCCTATGATGGCCATGGTAAAAAGGACTTCACAAACAAAATAGCTAGGGGTTAAATTTCCAGCCAGAGTACTAATTTGCTGCAAAAAAATCACACAGGTATATCATTAGTAGGATTTCACTTATTGAGAAAACTAAAATACTGAAATAAAAACAGACTCCTCACTAACATAATGAGTTTGAAAATAATAGGGAAAAGTTCACCAATGCCCCTGTGGTTTACTCCAGAATCACTTATGCCCCTGTGGTTTTTTTCCTATCACATATGCCCCTGTGCTTTGTAAAAAATAAGAAACCACAGGGGCATATGTGATAAAAAACATACCCTTTTACAAACCACAGAATATATATGATAAGAAAAAAATCACATGATATAAGTGATTCTGGAGTAAACCACAGGGGTATTGATGAACTTTTCCCAAAATAATAACATACAGTTACTATTGGAAAAAGAAATAAGTGATATACCTGGAATCCCCAAAATGATGAATATACATATCTAGTGATCACATTGTGATCTGCAGTAAGATTGACAGCTTTAAGATAGATCCCATACTCAAAACCATTCTCAGTAAAACAAGCAGTTGCATTTGCATTGTTCTTCCAAAGAGGCCAATTTGTATCATTTTGATATTGCCCACAATCAATGAATTTTGTACATTCATTAATATGTGCTTTCTTGCAGGCATCTCTTAGACATTGATTAACCCTCTGGGACAAGAAACAGGGAGAATGTGGGAATTAATAATTGAAGAATAACCCTTATTTGATGTAACTACCTAACAAAATTCCCCAACTTTAATTAAATCACACATCCTTGAATTATTTCATTATCAGAAGGTAGTACTAATTAGTAAAAAAAATTGTTCAGGATATAGTTTAATTCTTTTATAATGCACTTTGCTTGGACACAATGCACAATATCAAGAATATCATAAGTATGCCACCATTCTATTTTTTCCTTTTGTCATGAGCAGGATTTGAGGTCAAACAACAGAATGCTTTAAAACTTATGCTGCTCATACAATCATGGGGACTTGTTTCCTTTTTTCTTTTTTTTATTATAAACCATCCGGTATCCGATGGTCGGCGGGTGCAGACTAATCCGGATTTGAGACAGACAAGATCACAAGGGCGGCAAAGCTCTCATAACTATATACCTAGGGCTCGAACTCGAGACCACAGGTTAAGCTGGAATAACTTCCCGCCAATTGATCCGTGTGTTTGGTGGTGACTTATTTCCTTTTTAATGTAAACTGAATTCAAAGGTGTATAAGTTTTATTTATTTTTTTGAAGAAAAAAATCTGAAAGGAGAATGGGAGTCACTGAAATAGAAATTACAAAAAAGTTGTATAACAGAAAGGCCTTAACATACCTGCAAACCAAAAAGGTACCAGCTTGACCCAACAACATGGCCAGATAGCATGAAGGTAAAAAGATTTATAAAGAAATTTGCCCAGGCTGACTCAAATATCAATCCGGTTGGATAAATTAGCATAGGAAGAAACCTACACAATCTGGGAAAATACTGAACAATGACCGCGATAAGCAAAAGATTCTTTGCATAGTTTTCTCCTGATGAACCCAAGTCATTTGGCAGGACAAACAATATGATTATCTGCAAATACTCCAATGAATTATACCATGACAAGGAGTTTGACAAGTATATGTATATACACCCAAAATTGCTTCTATCTTCATAACAAATGTCATACAGTTTCCTTTCTCTTATTCCATCAATTTATTCTTAGGAAAATGTTCATGTACACAAATAAATATTATTCCTCAGGTTGTCCATACCAATTAAAACAATAAATACAGATCATCTGAATTTCAAACAGGATGACAGAGAATTAGAATCAGCTTGGAAAGAAATAGAGAGAAACAAGACAAGAAACCTCTGAAATATTTAATCATTACTCTGCCATAACATGAAAGTAATAACAATAGACCATATGTATAGACAAATTAAACTCCAAAAAAAATCTTACTCCTTTAAGAAGAAAATTATAATCAAATAATTACTATCCTAAACGAAACAGGAAATGCAACTATTCATCCAAATACCTAGTACATTATCTCCTTGCTAAGGCTAATTTCAAGGGTAAGGATATTCATGTTTGCCTTATATGTCAAATATAAAAAAGACAAAAGAAAATTTAAGGACTACAATAATAATATACATTTTGTCTTAAATTTTGTGAGCAGAAATAAAACCAGACATTTCCATTACTTTGTATTATAAATCCTATACTTTTACATCAAAAAATTCACATTAAGCAAGAAAGGGAGATGGAGAGAGATTCACCTGAGGAAGTGGAAGTGCAACAAATAAGTCAATAACAAAATATGTCTGAAGGTAGTGAAGAGCTATTTTCTTAGGATGGTCAACTAAATCTCCAGCACCAACCACCCTAGATTCTGGAGCCACATAAGCCAACCTAAACTGCAAATAATCAAATTGGAAGAATTAGTTGTAAACAACTGCATCACATAAGTGTACCTACCTGGACTTCTAAACAAATGAAACTAGGTTTAAGATTCAGGTTTATTACTTTGCACCAATGTAATAAGAACAATACGGCCTCAACCTCCACATTTATTTGCTAATCACTATTATGATTGTTACTAGAAGTTCAAAGGGGAAAAAATTGGTATAAAATGGGGGCCAAAGCTCAAATTTAATAGAAAAATTTTATTATACTTTTCTGTGTTTCTGTGATCTGATTATTTTCTAATGGACAGATTTTATGTCTGATGCAAAAGGAAACAGAATTCATGATTTTTTAGAGAAAATTAAGCAGATTATATTATACCTTCTTATAAACAGAAAATATGAAAAATTATAGAGGAAGGAGCTTAAATATATGTCTCAAAGTAATAATGTAGAACCTTCATGTTAATACATGAAAAATAGTTACACGATTTAAAGGAATAAACAACTTCCTCGAAATTCTTAGAAGTTACCTGAAGAATAATGTTTAGGAAGTATACAAAATCATTCATGCATCTAAGTAAAACAAGCAATGTTGTCATAGTCGAGTTTATAACAATACATTTTTGTTCCTGCATACAACAAGCAGAAAAAATTAGAGTGCATTTGCAAATAGACTACATAAGGAATTGAAGAGAAGTTAAACTGTGATGACATCAATCACAAAGTAACTATATTACTTGAATTATGATGCCAATTAAACAGTGAGAAGAACGCCTATAAATTATCCTCCTTGTAGATTTAGGTCAGTAAGAGAATAAAAGAGAGTCCACAATTTTGTTTGCTAATATTGGAAAAGTTATCAGCTCTCCTATCACTCTATTTCCCTTGCAAAGAGAATTTGTCTCTTCCTGAATATTTCTATCATCCTGCCTTCTTTATAGCAAATAACTGGCTTTATAGTTTTGTTTTGGGCACGAATCCAACAAAACACAACTTAGCATGCAAAACAGCCACTTTATGAACACAGATTGAAGCGGGGTGTTAATTGTTTTTTTAGCATGCAAAACACATACTCGCAAACTTATACACATATAGAGAGAGAGAGAGAAAAAAAAAATAGAGCATTTCAACAGCTACAGATATGATTACTATCGAATAAAGTGAGATGATAAGACCATTTTCTAAGGATGTCTTGTGAAGTTGGAGTGCTTCATGAGTATCTTAAGATTTCCATCCCATTGATATAATTATTCGTTGTGAAGTGATTAGAGCTTGTTTAAGTGAAACAAAGATTACTAACTAGATGCAACTCACAATATCTTGAATCTAAATAAAGGGGGAAAAACCATACCTTCTGCACAGAGAGCAAGAAGAAAAATAATGGATCCACAAAAATCGCCACCAAGAAACAAATTGCAAAAAATTTATTCCATTTTTGTACAAGTTTAGTATGAGGATTCATAACTCCAGGAAAACGTGGAATCAAGAAAGAAAACAGTCTTCTTGCCCAACCCTTGGCATCCCCATAAAGGGAATTGCGAAACTGAAAACATTCAAAGTTGAACAAATTTATTCAGGGATAGATACTAATATTTTCCAAGTGACTCATTAAGATAACATGTTTACAGATAGTAAAAGGATTTAAAATTTAAAAGAATATCGCCTATAATGGTACATTAAAGCTTGCTAGAATTTTCAAGGGTAGACAATAGTAATTTTTATGGTACAGAGTTTGTGTCTAGGCTTCGAGGATATAGTGCTCAGCTAAGGGCTATTTTCGTAGGACTTCATTGTCTGGTATGCAACTGAATTGTAAGACTTTGCTATCTTTATTAGTAATATGTTTCCCCTTCTTAATTTGGTCTCACATAATGAAATTTAACCCTACTTTGGATCCACCACTAGTAACAACTCCAAATTTCTTTACACTTACTACATAACTTAACACTGACTTATGAAAACAACAAAAAATAAAGACTACATGACTAGAAGGTGACATTTCCTTTTTATACATAATCAAAGTAAACCACAATAAGAACATGATATACCATAAATTATGTATGATTATGGAAACCATTATCTGCCTGAGAAGCACATAAGTGTAGTATAGTTCAAATAATGAGCTATGCAGTATGACAAAACCATCATATCACATCATAAGTTCGCTTATAATCAAACTCTATAGCAGAAAGATAAACATCTAGAATTAAAATTCTTGAGAATGATACTTGCAAGAACTTAAGATGCATTACGAGTAATCTAAGGCAACTTCAAAATATAGTAGTCATTATTTTTATTAAAATACAAGAATTGATAGTTTATTTAAGGGAGAACGATACCTTAGGATTGAATATACCCGAAGCTTTTGAATTCCTTTGTTGAGTAGCCTTGAAATAAGTTGGACAAGTTGTGCAATATGGATCATTACACATTCCCAGTGGACCAGACCTTATTAAATGTTCATTTTTGCCAGCATAGTGGTTCTGCAAATCATTTTCATCCATGCCACTCAATGAAGGAAACTTTTCTGTCTTACTTTCCACTGCTTGGTTCCCTGGTGCTACTATATTCTGCCTGAAAAGGTTTACAGGTCTATGAGTAACATATAATGGACCACTCATCTGATTAAACGGAGTTTTCCTCTTACTCCGTATCGGTCCAGTGTGTCCCACAAGATTAGTATCTCTTTCATATGACTCCATGGAGAACATGGGAATAGAAATTGATGCACTTCGCGTCCTAGGTTCAAGCCTCAGGAATTTAGAATCAACAGGTTCATTTGATAGTTTGGGGTGAGTATCTGACAGCATTGGCACCTCATCTTTTTCAAAACCAGCCATGTCTCTTTGACAATTCTGATATATTAACAAAACATTCAATACCAACATTTCTATGTCAAAACAGTTATTCCAAACTCAAATTAATTCAATCTATACCCAAAATAATGAACAAACAAAAGGAAACAAAACATACGGAGCAGCATGAAAAGCATCGAAAGACCATATGCAAGTGAAAAGGCCAAATGAAACTTAATTCACTATAAGGATACAAGGAAGCTCTTCACTATAATTTTAATCCATGAAATTTTAAGGCTCAAAACACAGGAACTGTTGCTAGAGTTATTGAAACTTTTAGGTCCATTATACAAAGAGATAACATAGTGGTGGGTCAGTGTGATCAAAAAGAGCATTAGAAGATTTTATATTCTTCTTCAGTTAAGGTTTGTTTTCTTCAAATTATTGTTGGAGGGTCCTCCATCCCCACTCATCTACTAAAACTTCATCCCTTTTCATCAAGAAAAAAAAATGAAAAACTAAAGAAATCCAACTGCTTCTGTTGCAGCACTAATAGGTTTCTAAACTATACAGGTTCAAGAAGTCCTATATCTCATTATCTCCTGGAAATGAAAATGAAAAGTAAAAGTACAGACTATAACTATAATTAAGCATAAACCAAAAACCAAAAACCAAGCTTATTGAACAAAATCTGCAATATCTTAAATTGAATTATTTTTCATGGATCAACACTATTCATTCAGATTGATCTCAAGTTCTCAACTCATTCTGGCCAATAAATAGTACTAAAAATGATGATAGAATCATATTTGACCTTTCTCCAATTAATAATAAACCACCTAAGAATTCAAAACTATTAGCTGTAAGTATGACAATGAGCATTACTCCAAAGAAGAATTCAACAATATTATAGTAAAGAGTACTAATAAACAAGCAAAAAGATATCAACAAGAAAAAAAAAATAGATTCCAAATTAAGAAACACAAAAACAAACAAACAAACTGTTGGAAAGTATCTATTCTATTTAAGGAAATACTTCTCAACAGTTTGTTAAAACAAATAAACAAACAAAAACAAAAGAGGGAAAGACATGTTTGAAGCTGACAATAATAGAGTGTCAAAACTGAAAACACCTTACTAATTGTTGACAGTGCTACTATCCAGCCATTTTGAACTCAAGCATGAAATTTTCTAGAAAACTTCTGATCATGGCAGAAAAAGGAGAGAAGATTCTGAGTTATATAGAGAAGGGTTCTAAAGGGTCGGTGGGAAAATGCATGTCAGTGTGAAAGAAAGAAATATGAGTGTGTGCTGACTGATCAAAGATCAGGGAACTTTGTAAGAAACAGTGCTGTCAACTGTCAACATAACAGAGAAAGTAGAGAGCAAGAAAATCTAAGAAAATCTGTTTTATTTTTCTATTCAAAAATATTTCATAAAATTGTCTTTTAGAACTATTTTACATCATAAAAAGTAGGAATCCCAAAATAATATTATTTTGAGGTTTTAAAAAAGAAAAATTATAGTCTTATATTATATGAGATTGTATTTTCATGTTACTTTCACATAGAAAAATATACTTTTTTATTTATTTATTTTTTAAATTAATGGATTCATTTTATTTGTCTCTCAACTTAAGAGACTTGGTCATCCATAACATAAGAGAAATAATCTCTTTACAAAAGCATAAGGAGCCAATGGGTATAGCTTAGTTGCCAAGATAGGTTAAGCAGATTGAGTAGAGAATCTGATTTTGATTTTCACCAAATACATTTTTGGGAAAGAGTGAGGAGGTTTAAATGTGATTAATCTCTGGCTTGAGATTAGCCTCATAGTCGTTAAGTTTTTTTTTTTAGAATACTGGATCCGACTCGTCTTAAAGAGATAATTACGATCGATATACTAAAAAAAATTATAAGATTTTTTTGTAAATACATGATAAAGAAAAATAAAATTAATAAAATATTCAGTATTTTTTTTTCCACTGTAGCTCTAAGGTTGCTGAAGATAATTTTATGTTATGGAGAAAAAGATTTCCCTGTATTAAAAACTTGTTTGATACTTTTTTTTTTTTGGGTAATAAATTTTGAAAAAGTAAGCACATATTTGAGATAGCACTGAATTGAATTAGCCTCTGACCTCTGTCACTAGATAAAATTTTCAGACTGAGCATTCAATGTTGCACATGCTAAATTTAGAAAAATATAAATTCACCTCTAATGTAATTATTCTACCATTATGAATCCATTGATTTTTAATTTTAGTGAGGCAGTATATATTACTGTCCATTTTCTGAAATTTTAGTGGGTGGATTAAATGCGAGAGTTTGGTGAATTATATTTTTCAAGATTTAATAGATTGAATACGAAGTGCAATTTATATAGAGTTATGTTTTCTTAAATTTTATTAATATTAGTGATAGTTTAGAGCAGTGTTATTAAACCCGGACCGACCCGGCCGAGTCGACTCGTGAACCGATAAACTGATCATATAACCGGTCCTGTTGAAGCAACGGACTGGTCATGCATCAGAACCGGTGACCCAGTCGGTGACCCGGCCCGGTCACACAAAAAAATTCCAATTTTTTTTTTCAAAAAATAATCATAATGGACATATTTGAATATTTTTTTATTTATTGACTTACGTAAGTTATATATTTACAATACTAATATTATCTCAATTATGCACTATGCAAAAAAAAATTGATTTGATTTATTGTTAGAGATGTCATTTCTGAACCTAAAGGCCCATATCACGATCATTATATTTTTGTTTGATCTTTTATTGGGTAATAATATGTGATTTATTATTTTTATATTAAAATATTTGAAATTTTAATCAATTATTTGTAGATATTTGAGTATGTTTATAATTTTTTAATATAAATTATAAAATTGTATATAATGACCGGGTCATGCGGTTGAACCAGTGACCCAGTACCTCGACCGGGTCAATGACCGGGCCGATTTTAATAACATTGGATTAGAGTGAAATTAGGAAATTCATAAAAATAGGTTAAAAAACTAAAAATAATTAAACAATGTTCTTATTTTTATATTTTAAAAAACTATGAAGAACAATTTTTTAAAATAAATACTTTAAAAAGTTATGTTTCTTATTTTATCTTTTAAAAAAAAAAAAAACTACCCTTCATTTGCAGGAAAGTGACCATTTTGTCACGTTGGACAAAAAATTTACAAAACTGCTACGCCAACAGTAAATTTTGCCAAAATGTCACGCGGTATAATTCGCTACACAGTGTAGCGAATTATGCATGTAAGTAATTCGCTACACCGTGTAGCGAAATATGCCACGTCAGAACCAAAAATGCCACGTGTCAAATTTTCATAAATTCGCAACCTATGGTAGCGAATTATGCCAAAATGTCAAAATTTGACACGTGGCATTTTTGGTTCTGACGTGGCATATTTCGCCACACTATGTAGCGAATTACTTGCATGCATAATTCGCTACACTGTGTAACGAATTATGCCGCGTGGCATTTTGGCAAAATTTACTGTTGGCGTGACAGTCTGATAATTTTTTTGTCAAAACGTGACACTTTGGTCACTCTCTCTTGTTTACGACAATAAAATAGAACACATTAATGAGTGTTTCTTTTCCACACGACATCCTAACTTGCCCGTTCTACAAGATACTTCACTTCTGCGTCAACGACCAAGACTATAATAATACAGTCTTTGACTTTTGTGTTTACATTTGTCAAAAATTATGGTCAATAAAAAGACAATCAGACATAGAGTTTCCTTAATAAGATTATAATAATTTTTTTAACTTTATAATAAGATCGTAACATTTTTTAAAAATTTATAATTTGTTTAAAAAATAAAAATAAAATGTATATAAAAAAAATTATAAAAGGAAGGATACGGTGAATAAGAAATAAAAATATTTACACATTATTAATATGATGTTTATAAACACACAAGTTTTTTCATATAAATTTATGCACAATATCGATTATTTCTGTTATGGACTGTTGTGGGCCGGACTAAGACCCACTCTCCATCTCGGCCCAACCCAAGCAAATCCTAAAACCCCGCTATGTAAGGAAGGTAGGTGGAGCAATAAGGTACACACAATCTAACCCTACTCATTGAGCATCACACGCACACACCCTCTGATGACGAAAGTTCCGGTCAGTGTCAGTGATCCATGATTCTCCTAGATACCTAACTCATAGATATCCAGAGACAAACACTTGAATCCGAGATCAATCATCCAACCTAGGTTGGACACATCTGCCCCAGGCAGAACATGGACCTATTTATATTTATGGACATATATTTTAATAGGTCTACAACAGACAATCATCTAAGAGAGATAAGTAAATAATTATATCATATGAGATATGAATCTTATTATATAACATGCGGATCAAATATTAGGCCTTCAATATTTTTTAAAGACCCAAAATCCTACTTACACAAGGTAAATCATGTATAAATAAGTGGTTAAGTTAATTAGATACACACTGTACAGGGGTTTATTTTTCTTATATTGCATGAAAAAATAAACTCTTTCTACATTCACCATAAAAAGGTGTGTCACTCATTTATTTATTTATTTATTTTTTTTAAATAAGTGGATCTCACACTTCATGTATCTATGACATGAAATTTGAATTGTCATATGACATAAGATTTATTTCTCCCTTACATATTACAATTACACGCTACTTTCTCTTCGGCACAGATCTTCATGCTCTTATTTTTATGCAGAGTAATATGCTATTGGCTATATTTCTCTCACAATATACCACAAGGGGTTTGGTATAAATTTTTTTTTTGTAATTACTAGAAATATGATAAAAATATTTGTTTCTAGGGAATGTTATAAAAAATCTGCTTGGTAGGCAAAATATTATCAAAAATTTGGCTAATTTTCTTGAATGTATATTGATTGATGATAAGATATTATTGAAAATACGAGAGAGTTTTACAAAAATAACCTCATAAAGTAACCATGCAGACATGATTAGAAACTCACGTTACAACACTGCGCAAAAAAGGAAGGGTACAACTGTATGAAAAAATTTGACAAGAAATCCTTACATTAAGGTGTTTGGTAGGAGGGAAAAAATTGTCTGAAAAAATAGGGTAGGATAAAATAGATACCTATGTTTGGTAGGATGAAGACTTTACGGGGTCCGGAAAAAAAATGTTTTCCCGTCCAATTTTTTTAACACATACATTAGTCACAGAATTTTTCCATCAACAATATTGGAAAAATTGTTTTGTTTCGCAGTGGTGAAGCTATCAGACCGTTGCAAGACAAAATTACCCTAAAAAAGTTTCGTGTCAATCCTCAGCTGATTAGTTTACTAATAGGTGCGGAACAAGACTTTTGGGGTAGTTTGGTAAATTTAATTCACTTTCCCATCAATATTTTATAATCATCCAAACATAACATCAGTAAAATTCTCCCAATTTTTTCTGAGAAATTTTTTCATACCAAATACCTTTTTTTAACTTACCCAGCTAAAAAAACTTCCAACATTTTCTCTATAAATTTTAATTCCTGATTAAAAAAAAATTCCTATACCAAATGCCCCTTTACTATTCCAAAAAAACGACCTCAGAAGGGAAAGTAGCACACATTTTCTTCATAAAGCAATTCCTGGATAAATTCAATTAAGAAAAAATAATGCAAAACCACCTACCAAATATAGATAACTATGAAACTCATTTACACTTTCCTAGCAAAAATGTTTGTCTTTTTAAATGACATAACTTATATCCTTTCACTCTCACAAAGTCTTGAGACTTTTATTTTTTTTATCAACTCTCTCTCCTCTTTTATCTATCTCTTTCTTCACTCAAAATCGACACAACTTTACATCATTTTAAATGATACACATTTTATCCTTCTTAAAAATGAGGAGGGATTTATACCAAAAAAAAAATGAGGAGGAATATTCTTACTACTAAAATTTTCTACTACCAACTCACTACCTATCTAATCACCATTGGATCAACACTTTCTCTTTTTTTCAAAAAATCTTTAGTATTTTCTCTCTTTGATTCAACGGTGATTAAATAGGTAATGAGTTAGTAGTAGAAAATTTTGATAATAAGAATATCCTCCTCCTCAAAAATATACCTCTACCAAACAGTTAAAAAATTTACTTATACCAACTTACCAATCCTTGGACATCGGATCAAACACTTTCCATTATATTTCCCCTCAAGTTGCGGGAATGTAAATCAAATTATTAGCGTTCAAATGCTTTTCTAAAAATATCGGTCAATTGATTATTTATACAGACATTAAAAGTAACATTTTTTTTTTTGGCCGGAATTTGATCTCGAACAAAATAACAATTGATTTAATATTTTAATTGTTTCAAGAAACACTGGGTTAGTTGTATTATGATACACGGGTTAATGACCACATATTCACACCGAAAAAAAACAAAAAAACAAAAAAAACTTTAGTAAAATAAGTCGGCCCTTTGTTTCCTTTGACGAGATTACCCAGAAAACTATGCAGGAGACTTTCCACGAATCTGCCCTCACGTTCAAATTCAACCAAGTCACCAATCCAACTATTTCATATTGTATATAGGAAGTTCAGTGGCGGAGCCAAGATGCCATTTTAGTTGGGGACAAAAAATTTGATACATCAAATTATTAAAACATTTATCGTAATCACACAAATCTATTAGAAAATTATTTTACTATGAATTCTAGCATATTTATCTAAATTATTTACTAAATAATGTCACATAACATTGAAAATTCAAATAAATAATAACCAACTATTATATATCAAAACAAACATATAAACAACACTAGCCTTTCCGGCAACGTTCCAAACAAAAGAATCACACTTTTCTCACAGCATAATAAGTAATGGTCTTTGAGATGAAAATTATTATTTATTTATTTCATATACGATGGATCTCTACACTCGGTCTTTCGAAGAATGATAAACCAATACCAAGTTGCATATATCTTTAGAATTCACATTTTTTACTTTTGCTTGATATTAAAATAAAGGTGTTGTAAGTCACTAAGCTATCATGGATTAATTTATACAACTGCAGGCTGTATTGTAAAGTATTAAGTAATTGCTAGCAATTTCCTAATTAGTTATAAAATAGTTAGGGTAAAGTGTGTGTTATTTTAAATTATATAAAGTTGTGTCATTTTAAGAGATAGATAAATGAGGAGAGAGAGTTGATAAAAAAATAAAAGTATGAGTTCCAAAGATTGTGAAAGTGAAAGGATATAAGTTATGTGATTGAAAGCATAAACATTTTTTTTCCCAAATAGTTATTGTGAGAAAGAAAAAAAAGGAAAAAAAACATTTTATTTTAAAGAGCAACGACATAAAATGCAATAGGCTTTGTCGCTGTGAAAAAGTCATCGAGATGTTGCATAATTTTATAATTTATCAAAAGAGAATGTATAAAGTCATAAAGACGATTCAAATATTTAAGGAAACATGAAAGATCAAAACACTCAAAGGCACTCCACTCTAACAAGCATATTTACAAAATAAAATCAATCACAGGGAAAACTAAAAAAAAATTAGAATAAAAAAGTACCAACTTAAGAGCAAATACCATTGGGTTTCTAACTTTGAGAGAACAACAAGCAAATACAAAGATACTATTAGGGTTGCCAAATTCGCTCAGAATGTATTAGGCTATTAGTTAAAAGAGAAAGCACTGGGGGCCAAATTTTAACTTTAGAAGAGACCAAATAATATTTAATTATAAAATTATATATAATAATAGATTAAAAAAAAATCAGTAGGGCCTAGGCGCCGTCTGTGGGCAA